>RJWM01052234.1:0-10171 GCA_004363535.1 Dasyprocta punctata | reverse complement strand
TTTTTTTTTTTTTTTTTTTTTTTTTTTTTTTTTTTTTTTTTTTTTTTTTTTTTTTTTTTTTTTTTTTTTTTTTTTTTTTTTTTTTTTTTTTTTTTTTTTTTTTTTTTTTTTTTTTTTTTTTTTTTTTTTTTTTTTTTTTTTTTTTTTTTTTTTTTTTTTTTTTTTTTTTTTTTTTTTTTTTTTTTTTTTTTTTGGTACTAGAGATCAAACTCACAACCTCACCCATCAGGCAGGCACTTATGTCACTGAGCTAAATCCCTGACATTTATTTGCTTTAATAAAGGTGTTTTCTTTCTTTTTTGGAGGGAAAGATTGGCTAAAGTTTTTTGTCTATTTTGTTTCCTCTTTCATAGAACCAGTTCCTCAATTCACTTATTCTTTGTGTTTTTTTAGTCTCAATTTCATTAATCTGTGCTCTGATCTTTTGATTCTAGGGACTGTCTAATTTGTTCCATGATCTCTTCCATAATCCACTGTTCATTCAAATGTGTATTGTTTAATTTACATATGTTAGCATAACTTTTATGGCTTCTTTTGCGCTTGATTTGTAATTTCATTGCACTGTCACCTGATAATATGCACAGGATAATTTTGTTTCTTTTGCGTTTACTTGAGCATGCTTTAGATTGACTAGTAAGTGTTAAAATTTGGAGAAAGTTCCACGTGCTGCTGAGAAGAATATGTACTGTGTTGTCGTTCAGTGGAACATTATATAGATATTTATTCAGTTCATTTGTTCATAGGTTTATTTCAACTCTGTTATTTCCTTGTTGATTTTTTTTGTCTATTTGATCTATTTGTGACAGTGGCTATTGAGGCCCCTCACTATAATTGTGTTGATATTTATCTGCTCTTTTATGTCCAAAAGTGTTTGTTTTGTGAAGTTCATGAAGTTATGAAGTTTATGAAGCATGCCAGTGGTTGGTATGTATAATTTATAATTGTTATTTCTTCCTTTTGAATTGTTCCCTTAACTAATATGTAGTGACCTTCTTTGCCTCTTTTGATCAGTTTGGCTTGAAGTCTACTTTGTCTGAAAATAGGATAGCTACTTCAACTTGTTTCTGGGATTCCCATTGCATGGAATACTGGATTTCATCCTTTGATTTTTACTTTATGAATTTCCTTTTGGGTTAGTTGAGTTTCTTGTATAGAGCATACCATTGGATTGTATTTGGTGACTCACTGAATTGGAGAATTGAGGGTTATTATTGAATAATAACTCATTCAGAGTTATTACTGGCAAGTATTGTCTTATTCCTCTCCTTGCATTATTTTCCTGTGACTGATTCCTGTTGTTGTTGTTGTTGCTGCTGCTGCTGCTGCTGCTGTTTTATTTTGGTTGGTTTTGTGTGGTTTTTTAAATGTTATAATTTTTAAATGTTAGCTTGATATACTTTGTCATGGAAAGACCTTATTCTCAATTTTGAGAAATAGCTTTGAGGATATATCAGTCTATGTTGGAAGTCATTTTCTTTTGGGCCTTGAAACACTTCCCTGCATGCTCTCCTGGCCTTTAAGTTTCTGTTGAGAAGTCTGCTGTAATTCTGTTGCTTTTGACTTTATATGCTTTTCATTACTTTTCTCCAATGGTTTTAAGATTCTGTCCCTATGTTGGACTACTAGGGTTTGGCTTTTATCAGGGATCTGGTGAAGAGCCACGATTGTCTGTGCTAAGGATATGGTGAGAAAATAAAAAATAAAGAGAAGTTTAGTAATATATGAGTGGCTGGGAAAGACCCTCCCACACTCCAAAACAGCCAGTATTTATTAGGTATGTACAGTGATAGGCGAGGCTAGCAAAAGGTTACAATTCAGTGGAAGACTCAGACTCAAAATGGCATAGATGATTGTATGCTAAGAAGGATCTTGTCCTGGAGTATAATTCTGGAATGACTCAAGGGGGCATAGATAATGTTATGCCAAGAAGAGTCAATGGGAAGTCTCAAATGGGAGGTATTGATAATCCCAAACCTCCATTTTATCCCTTAGGAAAGTATGCAAAATTAACTTTTGTGAATTTGTGGTCCCCAGCAGACTGAATATGTTCTGGAGAGGGATTTTTCTCATTGGGGTCTGTACACTTCACTTGTCTGTATGTTAAATTCTTTCCCTGTATTTAGAACATATTCTGCTGTTTTTTTGTAAACAGTTATTTTATGTGGGTTTTTTAAGTAATTCTGATTAATCTTATCTTGGTTTTGCATCATCTGGTAGCTGTTGGATTCATTTTTTATTGTTTCTTGTTTTTAATATGTCTTACCAACTTCAACCCACCTTCTAGTTCTGACACTGTCCTCACATGCTTCAATAGAAATTTTAATCTTCTGGGTTTCTGTTTGGTACTTTTTGTGAATTCTAATTCTTTGCTAAACTGGTCATTCATATTTTATTTTATTTAGCTCAGCTAACTTTTTATCAGTATCTTCTATAAACTTGCTGATCATTATATCCATTATACGTTTAGTTATATGTCTTTGAGCTTACTCAGCATCCTCTTGATCATTTTGTTTTTTCATTTTAAATAATTCAGCTGTTTAACTTTTGATTTCCTCCTCCTCAATGCCCTTTGGATCAGCTTTGGGGGAAACTGGACCTTTTGGAAGTGTCTTGTTGCCTTATGTTCACATATTTCTGGGGTTTTTTTTTTCCTTTTTTTCCTTTTTTTTTTTTTTTTTTTTTTTTTTTTTTTTTTTTTTTTTTTTTTTTTTTTTTTTTTTTTTTTTTTTTTTTTTTTTTTTTTTTTTTTTTTTTTTTTTTTTTTTTTTTTTTTTTTGGTTTGGTTTTTTGTTTGTTTGTTTCTTTGTTTTTGAAGTTTGAGGATTGATTATACTGGAAGGACTTTGCTGCTACTATGGAGACCTTTTTAGTGTTTACTTTTGAGTGATACACTCGGCATGGCTAACTATAAGCCATTGCCTCTGTCCCAAGATCCAACCACTTTCATCAATTTGGAGGGGAGACTACAGTATAGTTGACCCAGCAACTTATTTTCCAGAAATAGACCACAATATTGCTAATGACTCAAGGCAATTCTGATATTGACATACAAAGAAAATCAATTAATCTCAACAACTGTACTGCCCTGGTAATAGAAAAAAAAAAATCAGCAACTGGATGTTAACATACCTGAAAAACCAGTAATATACCACTAGTAACCATTGAAAAGAAATCAATAATTATGTTAGAAATGCTAAGAAAAAAAACAAACATTAACATACAATCTACTAACTGTAATTACTATACCTCCACTACGAACAGGCAGTATACAGCAGTAGTAGGATACTATGTAAAGATTAATAAATCTTGATGGTTTACCACTAAAGATACAGGGTTAGGGAATGAGAAAACTATAAAAGTAAGATATGAAAAATGAAGCAATATTTTTAATGAGAAAGAGGAAAGAAAAGTGAAGTAAAAGATCCTATTAAGGAATAAAAGGAAAGTAATAGAATTAAAAATAACAGACAATAAAAATTTAAAAGAGTACAAAATATAGTGGAAGGAAGAAAATCAAGAGGAAAAACATTAAAAGGAGAAAGAAAAAAATCTTTCTCCAAAAAAATAATGACAGAAAAAGAGGGGGAAAAATTATTCCAGAGAAAAATTCCTGTGTATTTTTGAATGAGTGGTTTCTTTACAGGTCTGCAGTTTTGTAATCCAGCAAGTCATGGTTTTCTCTGCCTAGGTTAATGGCCTGTAGTTTTGTGCGTTGCCCCCATCCTATTCTAGATGTCCTTCTGTCCATACACCCCAGATTGTGGCAATCATCCAACCCAAATTGCTCACTCAGCTTCATCAGACCTCTGGTCTCTGTTGGATATAGGTAGCAGGGTGAGGGTTCAAGCAGAGTGCTAGGTTTAATCCCAAAACTTTCAGATTCAGCAACTTTTGAAAGCCATACAGGACCTGGCTTCTCATCATGGAGCATGGGATCACTTGTGCTTCCTGGCCTGAGGTGGAAATTCTGAGGGGTCCATGTCTAGCCTGCACCTCTCTGGGGCTGTGTCTCATCTAATCACTCCCTGAAGTCAAGTCGTTGTGTAGTTGTTCTAACACTCAGGCTTAAACATTTAACCCCTGCCCCTAATGGCTCCTGCTAACTCTGTCTCCAGTATGGCAGGTGCTGCACTTGATTTCTTCTCTAGCCTGCTGTAAAGGAGTCACTTTTAGGGTAATATATCACACTGTTTTTGTAGTGGTTTCCAATGCCACAGACTTTCCCTATAGCTATGTCTGCTGGCCCAGTCTGTTATTTCTCCCTGGAGCTGCTGATTCTGGGTCTTACCTTCTCTGCTGTGGGGTATTGGCCTCATCCATGATCAGGGCAGTCTGTTGATCTGTGCCTCTGCTGCATGTGCCAAGGGGAAACAAAACACAGAGCAGGCTTGGAGTTGGCAGGTGGCCGTTGCCAGGGTGCAAAATCCACAGGCACAGAGCTGGCCTAGGTGAATGCAGCTCTGTCCGCAGGGGTGGCTTCTTGTACCACATTTTAAGTTAATGTCTGTCATTCTCTGTGTTAAATGTTAAAACATGTTAATGTGGGACATAGAGTGGTTTGCAATAATCTATAGCTAGCTATTGTTTCATCAGTATAGAAATATTCTTTTCTTATACTGGTTATCAATAATCTATTAATATCTTTTAAATATCAACAGAATTTATAGCATATGAAATCATCTATTCAGAAAGGTTATACTGATCTATACTCATAATTACTTATGTTTTTCTCTCTAAATGATGTATGAATATCCAAGAAAATACTTTGAGAGATATTGCTTCCTTTTTCTTACTTTCCCATCCTAATGTTTTCTTGTTTCGCTTCATGTTAAATATTTTTAAATTACTTAAAACAAACAAATGCAAAAAAATGCCATCACAGTTCTTGGAACCAAGTATTTACTTTGGCCTCTTGAGGCAAGGCCTTGATTGCAAGCTGAAGCGCTGGAAGCTGAAGTGGAAATGAGAGGGTGGTGGGCAAACTTGAAATCTCCATTTGGAGAGAGCAGCTATGTTTCCTGAGGGTCCACGCCTGCCTGTCTCCACCCGCACAGTTCAACAGAGTGCCTTGTCCATTTTCAACAGTCTACCATTCGCAGCGTGCATCTCTCAGCAGCCTTCTTTTCCTTTCAACTTTCCTTTAAGCTGGTAATGAAAGTTCTGAGTTTTGAGATTATGTTTTTCTTCAACTTTACAAGGCATCCATTCACACAAAAGAGTTTTAACTTTTTAATGATTTCAAAATTAGAAACAATTTAAATGCCCATTGGTAGAAGGCTGGTTACAGTTAGGTTACAGTGGATACTGTCTATCCATTTCGACCAATGATGCTAACTTTTATTGTTGATATCATTGTGGAGTCACTTGAAACTCTTTAAATACATTTTGCTGTCTCTCTCTGAGTGTTTATGTATTGAAAAATATGTTTAATCAAAAGACAAAGTTGAAATGGGATTGGGCAAGATTATACTTCTGCTTTATAATTCCTTCTTTAAGTATAAGATATATTGATTATATCTTAGCTTTACAAAGTGAAAGCTAGTTTAAACAGATTGTTGTGTTTATTTTTTATTATATCTAGTATTTCAACATTGTTTCTTAGCTCATAGGTCTGACATCAGCATGCCAGACAGGTACAGGTTGGCATTTAATTTCCCACATGAGCCATGCCATGCTCAGGAAAAAGTGCTGACCTGCAAAGGCTGTGCCAAGACCAACAGTGGGATCAGAGTGAGGGAGAGATTTTTAGCTGTTTCCTGTTCACTCACCTGGGTCTGTTTAATGGCTTTAATGGGATTACAGAGACATTCACCCTGAGGATTTAGGAGCATTTTCACACAGCTCAATCCACAGGAATATAAATTCACAGATTAGGAAGGGATTTATGTAAGCTCAAGAGGGTAAGATGAGTGCATTCCGCTTGGTTCTCCATGTTTTCTTCATGCTGAGGAAGTCACTCTGAGACAACAGAGGCACTTTTTCAGGGAATCATATTGTGATGTGTTCTTGAGCAAAATGAGCATATGAAGAAGATCCAGTCCAGTTATTGTTGGTTTGCTGAAAGTAAACTAGTATGGAAAATAACTCATCTTTCAACTCATCTTTCAAATTTCTAGTTTGCTATAAATTTCAAAATATGTGTAATTTTCAAATAATTTTGTAAGCTGTTAACTAATTTGCTTGTATCCCTCACTCATATTATCTCCAACATTATTTACTTAATCTTTGTATGTTATTTCTCAACCTTTTTGTTGTTTTGAGTAGCATAAAGATGGAAGTTATTCTTTCTGAATACAAATCAGAGATAGATAACCTTTTGTAATTTAAGTGAATATTGATTTATTCCACAGTCATCTAAACTGGGGAAGAAATAGTATTTAATTAGGAACTGTGAATGATTGTATTTTCAAAAGTGGCCACAGAAGTATTTTCCCTTCATAAGAATGTCACGTTGAACTTTGCCTTCCTCAACAAATAGTGTTATGGATTTGACTCTGCATAAAGCTAGGTTTTGAAGGGTAGTAAGGCTTCCACTTACCTCTTTTTCTTTCTTGAGACATCATCCTCGGCACCAGCCACCATGCTGTGAGGAAATTCAAACCAACCTGTGTAGGGGCTCCCATGTGGAGGAACTGAGACATCCACCCTCTAGCTAGCACCCACCACTAGACAGGAGAGAATGAGCTTTATTGCCATGTTCAAGTTTTTAACCTGCAGAATTCGTCAGCAGAAAAATTGTTCTTTTTTACAACTGAGTGTTGGATTAAGTTGTTTTGCAGCTATAGTAATGCGTACAAGTCTACATTTCCTCATTCATAGACAGATAAGGAAGTGTATGCAGAAAAGTTCAAGACTCTTCCAGAAATTATTTTATATATCCTTGGTAGGACTTGGAGTCAAAGAGTAATTTTTAAAGGTTATTTGTAGTTAATGCACAGAAAACAGTGAACACAGGAGTGGTTATTTTAAAAACTGTTAAAAATACCAACCAAACAACAGCAGAAAATGCTGCAGAAAGTGGCGCACTCACAGACCAAGAGTCCAATAAAAGGAGTTTCCTTTAGACCTAACTAAGCAGCCCTGAGGTTGTAGGCTGTTTCCAGGTTTCAGATGCTAATCCAGACTGGTGGAGCAATCCAAAATACTGTCTTATGTTCAATCCAGAGAGAGTTCAAGATGTCACCAATTTCACTATCCTAAAGTATTAGGTCTTTAACTAGAGTGGTCAGTGTATTAAGTAGATCTCACTAAATTTGGACAGTGAACATCAATAAATGAGAATTTCAGGTGGTAACAATTAAAAATCTTGACAAAATTTCTAATTTGCTATAAATTTCAAAATATATATAATTTTCAAATAATTTTGTAAGCTATTAACTAATTTGCTTGTATCCCTCACTCATTAAATATATATAGGCAACAGTCCATTGTTTAGTGATGTAAATCTCTTTTCATGTTGTATGGTACCTTATAAATTGATGATGTCAAATTTAAAGAGTATAGAGTACTTTATAAAATATTTTGCTGCTTCTTTTCATCCTTTGTAAACATTATTTTTATTTTTGACAGTTTAAAATACCATTCAACTTCTGAAATTTTTAAAAGTATATCATAAAAGAGCAATTACTAGGATAAAGTTAGTCATTACTGTATCTCTTCAATTGTTGTATAAATTCAGCATTTACTCACCCTTGTTCTATGCCAGCTACTGCTCTAGATCTTGAAATTACAAAAGTAAATACATCAGGATCTTTTTTGTTTTTTTTTGTTTTTTGTTTTTTTTTTTTGAATTTTCTTAGGGTCTTTTCTTAGGATCTTTTTTTTTGGGGGGGGTTTTCCCAGTGATGCATAAGACTGACAGTAAAGTATATTTGGGGATGACAAATACCATGAGTTAGGAGCAAGATGATGAGTTAGTGATGGAGAGGAAGAACTAAAGAACTTAGGTGCTGTTTTAGAAGAAGTAAGCAGAGGCCTCAGAGATGAACTGAGATGACATTTAACAAAAGACTGATGGAGAGAGAGAAAATCATGCAACTGGCCAGAAGGGATAGTCCATGATGAGGGAACGCGAAGTAGGAAGGCTTGCTATAAAAAGAACCTTAGAGAAAAGGAAAGGAGCACAGTTTAACTGGAACGAAGTGAGCACGTGGAGAACTCTGAAGAGATGGTGTGGTGGTACAAGTGTCTCTATCAGTATTTCTCATGTGTCTGTGATAATGTGGACTTAAAACTGAGCAGCCTTTACTTCATGTAAAATCCAATGATCTTACATTGAAGGGACCCAGAAAACTATTTTAATCCCTAGAGGAAATAAGTAGATTTTTGATCTTAGCAATTATTTTTGGTTTAAAATGTATATATATTTTAGAGAGGTAAGAATGATCAATATGGTTTTTATGCATAAGGTATATTTTAAGGATAAAAATAGAAAAGCCAGAGTGAAAAATATAAAAGTTTAAGCAGGAGCAAGGTAAAATTCCTAGTTTTAAAGAACAATGTTACATATTTTTTAAATGGGTAGTGTTGGGGTACACACATCAGGTACATCTAAAAGAGTAATTGTTCTGGTTTTTATTTTCACAAATATGATGTTCTGAAAATTCCATTCTTTATAACTGTTAAATTAAAAAAAACATTTTATATATCAACATAAAATGTATGAGGAAGCATATAGAACCTAGGTATTTGAAGACCAAGAATTAAAGCAGTTTGAGAGTGGTGACATGAATTTATAGTGTACTAATGTAGTATAGTACAGTGTATCTGCCTCTAACCTTCACCACCCACTGTGGAAATGGGCATTGTTGGCATATCTTAGTCCAGGAAAACAGTGTTGGGCTGGATCAGTATAAGCTCTATTTGAAGAACTTCTCAAAGTACATGGATTCATATTATTCATTCATTTAGCAAATCTTTATTAAATGCCTATCAGGAAGATAGTATTATTATTGTCTTGTGCTTACCCATATTTGGATACTATTGATCAGTTATGGTAGCCCCACTGCCATATTTCATCTGAGTTATACTACTGCATGTCTTGAATATTCATTCATTTATAAGCAAAACACTTGTCTTCATAAAGCTTCAATCAAATTGTCTCTTTTTAGTTATGATGTAGTTTTATTTTAAAATATTTTCATTAAATCTCTTCCACTTTCTGAGATTTGTAGAATTGCACCTAGCTTACTTATATTCAAATCAGTACCTTCAATCTTAATCAAAAGTAAGTTTCCAAAGCAAATAGCCCTTATTTTTACCTTAAATTTTTCATTTCATTTTCTATCAGTGATTCACTATCCTATAAAACATGCACAACCTTTTGTATATTTGCTTCTCAACAGATTGTTGTTCATTTAGTTTACTTATCAAGAAATTGTATCAACCACATTTAAAGTGTTCATTGTTGGTAACTATAGTTTCAATATTTTGATTATCTGATAAATGAATTCTCAACTATCCATTTCCTTCTTTGCATTAGCAAAGATTATAAGACTGAATTGATGTATGTAATTTAAAAGTATATTTTCTCCCTTGTAAGAACTCAAGAATACTGTGCAAAAAATGCAGCCACTAAAATTACCCTTATTAGTCATTTGTGGTGTTCTTCCTGTCCCTAGCCTTTTTTTTTGGGAGGCAGGAGATAAGATAATAGAGTAATGAGAACCATATTTCAAAATGTGGCTTGATTTTTTTCAGGTTTCATTTGAAAGGCGTTTAGCCTTTCTAGTAGCTTTATTGTCTGGGCAACAGAAGTCCTGTGTAGTCTTTATCACATATGAATATGTTCGGACAATTTTCTAATCAAATTTTTTGTTCATATATGTTTTCCTATACTTTTATTTATTTTTTTTAATTTTATTTGAGCGAAGAAAAACAAAACAAACAAAAACAAAAAAAAAAGACGACATATATAGTAAAAACAACAAGCAAAAGAGACAAGCAAATGACTAGAGTAAATACACAACATTTCAGGTTTACAGAACCGGTAGATAGAAGCTTGACAATGGTTGCAATATTGCGCATCGTTATCTTTAAAATGGTTTCTTACATTATCAGATATAGACATGTTAGATTGATCTAATCATATGAGTATTAATTGTTCTTTCTCAATAACGAATACATTCAGCAGTGTTCTTTTTAGTTATCTTACATATACATATATACAGGT
>RJWM01052233.1:0-10234 GCA_004363535.1 Dasyprocta punctata | reverse complement strand
GTTTATACTTGAATTTCCCCATTAACTTGAGAAAGACATTTTACTCTCCTGTTTAACTTTTTCCTTCCATGAAAATGAACATTTGAATTTTTAATTAGAAAAAAAAGATGGCTTCCAGGTCCATTTACCTTTGGCCTTTTTCAAAGGCAGCAAAAAAGATTAATTTTGAAGGAAGGCATACTTCCATTTTTCCCCCCATGCTTTTTTTTCCCCCTTTTGAAACTGCCATATGAAATTGGGGCAGCTGACTAGTTTTAGAAGTGTATGTTGAGGATCCCATGAAGAGGAAAATTTCTGAAAGGTTTTCTAAATGCATTGTTCTGAGAACCTGAAGTTCTTCACTAGTTCAGCCCTACAGCCTTTTAAATTATTTTTTCTTCACATTCTATGTCTCGCCACACTGGAGAATCTACTAGGATGTGTATCATTCCTATCTTCTCATTATCCTGACTTTCTTTGCTCTTATCTTGGGTTGAAATAGCCTTCTATTGCCTTCTCCCTGCTTTTTTTTTTTCCTTTCCCCCTCTACTGGGAAATTCTTTCTAGAACCTTCTCACATGTCAGTTCCTAAGATAATCCTTCCTGGCCCACCAGTGCATTAGGAGGAGACAGGCATATTCCTGTCTGCACTCCCTTCCCATTCATTGCTGTATCGTGGCAGGCACCACTGAACACCACAGCACGAGTTTCCTGGTGGCCCCTCTAGCAGATCTGTCAGCTCTTCAGCACTGTGCTGTGTATCCTAGTATTGATCACAATACCATCAGCTCTTTGTGTCCTTGGATTCCCCATCAGTGAGTCTGACCTACCGAGGGTGGGAAGTATCAGGGTGAAATCTGAATATGTGCAAACATTTCCCCCTTGTCCGTATTCCACAACTACTGACATAGCAGTTGTATTAGGGATTAAAAGTCATCTAGAGAGGATTTTAAATATACAGGAAGATGTGGGCAGGTTCTATGCAAATAATATGCCATTTTATAGAAGGGCCTTGGAAATCTGTGGATTTTGGTTATTTGTGGGTGGGTGGGGGTCCTGAGACTGATCTCCTGCACATACATACCAAGAGAGAGCCATGCCTAGCCATGCCACTGTGAGTGAAGGAGTTAGTGAGCAGAACTTGAAGGTCAGTCTGAGAAAAGTGAGGAAGCCGGGAGTCAGCCTCCCCTAAGTGAAGAGGTTCGTGAGGTGAGATTTCCGAAGTATGCTGTGAGAGAGCTATCCCAGACCTACACACAGGCTTCGCAGTGCTTTATCAGAGGAACTGGGAGGGCTTGGGACAGTGCATTTTGGAGCACAGGGTTAGAGTAGATGTGTTTCCCAATGTCAGGTCCTTAAAACGCTAGGGCAGGCGCCAAACACATCACAGAAACAAGAGACATGTCATGCATGGGCTTCTCCACGTGGTACCTCCCAGAGGCAGTGTCACTTCATGGCTCCTGGGTGACATTGCCCTGCTTGTCACTGAAGCCCCAAATGGCATGTACCCGATGACAGATGTATGTGTCAAACCACAAAAGACAGCAGCCTGGGGGAGCTTGGGGCAGCTTCAGCAGATCTGAAATAAGATGTCAGACTCAGCCCTGAGAGCCAGGCATGCATCCTGCTTCACTGTCCTGTTCCTCCAAGACTCGGTTTCTAGCAGGCACATGTGACCTGCGTGGCAGGCTTCCTCCGTCTGCCACAGTGGTGTGACCTACCAGTCCTGCTGAGTGCGGGGTACAGGTCAGGACACAACCGTCTCCCACACCATGATTCTTCTCTGGAACTTCTGAAGGGCAATAAAAATGTGAGGTGGTGGATATCTTAGTTACTTCCCTCCTTGTTGGGACAAATACCTGGCACCCACAATTTAAAAGAGGAGAGGTTTATTTTGGCTCATGTTTCAGTCCATAGTCAGTGAGCTTCAAGGCATGATGACGTGGCACAGGGACACGAAGAAGGATAGTTTCTCATGGCATGAGGAACAGGAAGCAGAGAGACTGAAGGGAGCAGCAGCAAATGGAGAGAGAACTTTCTAGGCCACAGCCCCACAACCCACCTCCTCTGACCAGACTCCACCTCCCAAGGTGACATTTAGCTATAAACTCACCCCTGGACCAATCCACAGGTGAGCATCACACCCCATGATCCATTCACCTCCCGAGAAGCCTCACCTGTGGGCCCATGAGACTTTGGGGGGACATTCAGACATAAACCGTAACAGAAGGAGAGGAACTATTTGTTTCACTGTCACCATGTCCCTCTGCGCAGAAAGGGCATGACTCTACAGCACCGTCTCTTAATGACAGCAATGATCATTTCTATTATAGTGGCTAATGTGAGTCGAGAATGTGCTATGAGCCAGGAACTGTGCTAGGCTCTTTAAAGGATTCCCCAACATAATTCTCATAGTCTCACGGAGTAGGTGCTATTACTATCTGCTCATACAGGTGAGATGATTCAGCACAAATTAATTGAGCAATCTTCCCACACTCACTCGGCTCTATGCTTTCGATGTGGTTTGTTCTTCAGAGGTTTGTATGCAGGAAGATTGGTCACCTATGTAGCACGTGCTGGGAAAGAGGTCTTTAAGAAGGATTTATGCTTTTCTCTGGGGAGGCAATTCTTGATCTTGTAGAATTGGATTAGCTACCAGAGGTTGTGGGTTGTTATACTATTATGCTGTCAGTTTTTTGGCCCTGTTCTCTTGCTTCCCTCTTCTAGGTGACCTCCCTTTCCTGCTCCCTCACTAGAAGCTGATTCTGGTGCCACATTCTTAGATTCCCATAATGCAGAGATAAATAAACCTCTTTGTTTTAATAAGGTCTCAGTTATTTTGTTACAGCAACAACAACAAAAAATAACAGACCAAGATAGTTAATTGATAAATAATGAAACAAGGAACAAGGACCGAAAGTCAGACTCTCCTGTGCTTTTTACCACACTATCATGCATCCACAGATGACCTGAAGGGAAAATGGGTTGCAGGGACAAATAGGGACAAATGGGGCCAGGTGACACAAGGGCACCTGCAGGAGCCATGTCTGAGGTGCTCCGTGTTCCTCCCCGACCCAGGCAGTGAGAAGCTGGCTGGGGCACTTCTCAATCCGCTCCCCTAGACTGAGGGTTTGTCGTACAGGAAGGCACTCTCAACTCAAGGAAGGAGCAGGTAACCATGGCGACCATGATCCACCCTAATCCCTACTCCTATAGAATAAAAAAGTGCATTTTATCTTAAACACTGCTGCCAAGATAACTGGTCACTGATGTTCAACTTGGGCAGCAAAAAGCCCATGGAGAAATGTGGTGACTGAAATGTTGCTGCCCTATAACCATCCAGATCCCGGGGGTGTGTAGGCAGAGCGGGTTGCTGAGGGTTGCCAGGTCAGGCCCTCTCCTGAGGAGCCACCAGGCTGAGGTCAGCAGGTCTGACAGCTGTCAGCCTCACCCCACTTGTTAACCCCTCAGGACATCTGACTGGCTGCAGTTCACTGGGGGCTACGACCCGCCTCTCTCCTGCTGCCTCACTGACAGTGTTAGTAAGCAATTTAAGAAGCAAATTATACTAATTTTCTTATTCCCGAAGTGTGAAATCTTAGAAGATGGTGCCAAATGAATGATCATCTGTAGTTCTCAGTTTGTTCATGCCTTTTTTTCCCCCAGTGTGTTCATACTTAAGGACATGTCTCTGCTGTATAAATTTCACAGAGATGCAAAATGGAAAATGAAAACAATTATAAATTATTTCAAATTGCTGGTTTCAGAAGCTGATAAGACGAAGAAAGAATTTCTATGGAGTTTTAAGTACAGATGTTTTTTGGTCCACTTAAATTCTTGCCCTGTGACTCATTACCTAATAATAATGATATATAAACCAGTTAGGATAATAGCTGGACAAATTGACACAATATTTATTCATGAAACAAAGGTGTCATTGAAGGCAGAGGAGAATCTCATCTTATAATGAACTTAAGACTAAAATCAATGTATTGATTGTAGCAACATGGTCCAAACAATCCTTGAAAATTATTTACTTTTATGTCATAAAGAACAACATCTAAGATTAGAAATATGCAAACTCTATTAGGCAGCTATTGCCATCATCTTGCTATATAACAAACAACCCCCCAAAATCTCAACAGAAAACAGGAAGGATTTATTTATTACTCTTGTGCCCATGGATCTGGGGGCCAATTGCCTCTGTTCCATACGCTCATTCTAGGGTCCTGGCTAGAGGGACATTGGCTATATGAATGTATTTTCCCATGGTGATAGCAGATGCACAGAGAATGAATTCAGCCATGTAAGTATATTTTAAAACTCTTCTGACACCAAGATTGCTGACATTACTTTGGCTAAAGCGAGTCACATGCTCAAGTCCAAAATAAAGAGGCCGTGAAGTACAAGTCTTACACCATGAGGCCATGGCCCAATTTGGCAGTCAAGCACTTCTACAAAGAATAAACACATTTTCAATGCACATCAAATCCTTATGGTATTTTTTAATTATGGGAAATACATAGTCCTAACTTACTCAGTGCAAGTTAGAGCTGTTTCTGATGCTCTTTTCTCCATAAAGGCAATGTACTTGCTCAATCTTTGGTCTGTTTCTTTATTGTACATGGCCTCTAGTGACCACAGAAATGTCTTCAAGAACTGACCTGACGCCAACTTTCCTGTCCAGAGACCCTAGAAAAGACACTGCTCCCTTCCAGGCATTGTTGGATGAACTTCCTGGTTTTACACATTGACCCTGCTCCTTCTTACCGACTCCTCTTGACCCATTCTTGTTTCTCCCACCATTCCCTTTGGTTCCATATTTTGGAGCTTTCCAGAGAAACTTTCTAGAATCACACTTGGGGCAATTTCCAGACATTTCACTGGCAATGCAGACTGCATTGTAGAAGAGATCAAGAGGCATGCTGGGTTGACTCACCTTCTTCCCCTATCTGAACTTCCAACTACCATCACCACACCATGTTGTGGTGATAGTCGCGAGTCATGCTTGTGAAAAGGTACTCGTCTTTTTCATCAAATGAAGAGGCACAAAGACCTGTAAGTTTCTGTCCTGACCCAACAAAGAGGGTAACTTTTTAAAAATCACCCAGGGAATATGCTAACTGTAGGACCTGCTGAGCTTTAGTAGACCCATGTTGGTATAGTCATGTGCACTTAATGATGGTTTAGTTGGTGATGGACCTCAGGTACATTAGTGACCTCATTATAATGGAGCTGAAAAAACCTATCTCCTGGTGACAACATAGCCACCATAAGATTGTAAAATAATGTATTAGTCATGTGTTTGTGGTGACACTGGTGTCAATAAACCTACTGCACTGCCAGCCATGAAAAAAAAAAACACAGCAAATACATCTTCATACAGTACTTAATTCTTGACAATGACTGTAACGCTTATTATCTATACATCCCCTAAGACCTCCTGAACTCATTTGTGGGATTTTTGGAGGAGGATTAGGCTGTGGAGGGCAGATAGAGCTGACTTGCTGTTGAGAGGTGGGATCTGGTGGGTAGATGTGGGATACCAGGAGTGTGACCCAGAAGGGTTTATTTCCTCCCCAGTACCTCCCTTTTTTCTCTGCTTCCTGGTCTCCATGATGTGAGTAGCTTTCTTCCTGCCAGGCCCATCCACCATCCAGTTTCTCTGCTTGAGCCTGTCAAACACAGACTAAAACTTTTAGACAGGAGCCAAAATAAAACTCTTCTTCTTTAAGTTGCAGGTGTCAGGTTTTGTGTCCCAGGGAAAAGAACATGACTAGGGCACTGACAGTCAATGACTATGTTACTGGTTTACGTATTTACTCTACTATATTTTTGATCATCATTTTATAGTATAGTCCTCCTTGTAAAAACATGTTTGTGATAAAACAATCTGCCCTGTGACCTTGGCGGCAGCCTCATGCATCTTGCGTTGACTGCATCTATGGGCTTAATCAAGGAGCCACACTGGGAGATGGATGTACACAACTTAGCGTGATGCACCTTGTGATGTCCACATGATGCCCAACAGTGCATTTCTCAGAACTTATTTCTTTTGTTAAATGTCACATGACTGCATCCATTTATCTCGAAGAGTCACATTCATAGTTATTTGACTATTTCACATGGATGGTAAAAATTTTTAAAAATTGGCTGGAGTCAATTTATTTCAATGGAATCCAATAGGATATCACACTGAAGTTTTTGCAAGTCTCTCACTTATGATAAAAGCTAAAGAAAAAAGACTCCACTTTCGGTTCTACGTAAATAAAGGAGGAAAATTACTCTGATTTATTTTACTACTTTATGTTTTCTTGTCTTTTATCACATACCACTTTATACCAAAGAATACCGACTTCTCTTCCCATAAATCCTACTGAAAAACATCAATGACTATAAACAATTATTCTCATCCCACCTCAGGGGTTTCCTGGTCTAGCAGAGGAGCTCACTTTTCTATTACCAAAATCTTAGAACTGCTATATTTAAATAACATCTTGCACAAACAAATTCTCCCCAAGTTGGGTTAAATAATTTATTGGTATCACCAAAGAGTTCTTAGCTTTCCTAAAAGAATCACCAAAAAACTCTTTCAAACTCATAATGAGATTGCAATTTCCCAAATTAGTAATACACTTGCCCACATCAGGAGACTGACGTTACAAAAAAGCCATCTGGTGAGAGGGAGAGGCAGGTGGTGGTGGCAGTTTAGGTCCAATGCCCTTCATGCCTCCTCCAAGTTGCCTGGCTGTTTTGGTGATAGGTGAAGACCGACAACTGGATGCCATATTCTTCAGTGGTCATAAATTCCTGAGTTCTGATTATTTCATTTTTTTTTTTCAGAAATCTCTCATGGAATCAATTGTTACACCATTTTTATTTAGAAGAGCTTGCTGTTCATTAATTCCATAGGCTGGGAAACATTGCAAAATATAGCCAGGTTTCTGTTTTTAAAAGAGGGTAGGTGACCTGCAAGGACTCCAGGGAGAGAAAGATGTACCTCTCGAGAACCCATCACGTTGGGTCAGAGAGGCTCCAACCAGAAGAAAACTAGCCTGCCTTCCTGGTGACTGCATGACCAGCGTGGACTCCAGAGAGAGAAAGATGTGCCTCCTGTATGCCTACTGGTGCTTGGGCTAAGAATCAAGGACTGCCGCCTGCCCCCCGCTCCCTGCCACCCCATAAGCAACATGCTGGTTAGGAGGACTGGTTAACTTGATAGCAACTAAGGTACATAAAGCAACTAAATGCTTGTATTGTTTGGTAGATTTTTTTTTTTTTTTTGCGGCACGGGGGATTGAACTCACAGCCTTGCGGCTGCCTGACAGGCACGTAAGCCGCTGAGCCAAACTCCTAGCTCTGGTTTTTTGAGGCAGGGTTGCACTGTGTAACTCAGGCTGGCCTTGCGCTCGCGTTGTAGCCCAAGCCGGCCTCGAACTCACAACTCTCCTCCTACCTCAACATCCCGACTGCTGGGATTAAAGGCATGCGCCACCACACCCGGCTTGTTTGGTTGATTTTGCAAGCCTGGGGCCAGCAGTCTGAACATCTCTTGGGAAAATGACAGTATGCAATGTAGTAAATATGGAGGATTTTCCACTGTCTTGTCTATGAGGCCCAATATTGTTCGCATTGTTTTGCTTTATTCTGATTAATTTTTGTTTCTTTCTTTTCTTTTCTTTTTTTTTTTTTTTTTTTTTTTTTTTTTTTTTTTTTTTTTTTTTTTTTTTTTTTTTTGCATCATTTCATATCCTGTTTTTATTGGTTTTATTGTGTTTTGTTTTGGTTTGATTTTACTATACCTGATGGAATGGTCAACTATTCTGAAAATAACAAGTTACACTATAATAGCTATTGTTTTCATAGTGTCTTTCTTTGTGGTTCTGTACCAGTTCTACTGCTTTGTTTTGATTGACTTTGTTCTGTTATGTTTTGTTGGATTTTACTATCTTTAAAATAAAAATTAAAAATTAAAATAAAAAAGAGGGTAGATAATATATCCAACAATAAAGCTGAAAACTCACGGAGCTGGCAGACTCCTCAGAAAGCCAATGCTTCAGCACCAGCATCTCGCCAGGGAGAACCACCAAAGACTGGAGCTCTGATGCATGTCTCAGAGCAGGAAGCCGAGGCTGGGGGGTTGGGGGTACACCTACCTTGCCCACGCCGAGTGGAAACTGAATAAATCCTTGTTCAGTGGCAGGGTCCCTGGGGGAATTCATCCCTGATGCATCACATGACAAGGGGAAAGCCTAGCTGGTACTCAAAGATCTTGAGAAGAAACAGCTCTCTGGTCATCACTGGTTTGTTTATTGACAATCACTGATTGTAAATCTTAAAACCCATCCATGATGTCGTTTTAAGAAGAATAAAATTACATGTGTGGAATCTCAAATTCAAAAAAAGATGACTTGAAAATAGTAGGAAGACCATGAGATAAGGAGACTGGGATGGTGCAGGTAGTTGGGAGGGTGAATATGATCAACCTATAATCTACGTAAGTATGGAAGTGTCTCAGTGAAACCTGTTAATATGGACAATTAATGCATATTAGTAATCATAATTTCAAAGTGGAAGGATAGAGTTAAATAGAATTGTTATGATACAATCTATAGGGAAAACCACATTATGAATTTTAAAAACAAAGCTCAGTGAAATTATTGCTAATAGATGTGATGTGTGAAATGGTGAACATTAATACACAATTATGCTCTAAGTTTTACTACTGAGAGTCCTGACAACTTAGATAATGGTTATGAATGTGGTGTTTGATTTAGACAGGTGTAGTTTCACATACAGTTTCTCTCACATGCCAACTTGGAAAGCTGGACATGTTAGCTATCTGAGGCTCAGTTTCCTCAGCTGTATGATGGCACTGTCAGAATGAGAGATATCCTATGCAAAGTACTTAGCCCAGCACTGCCATAAACTACGTGCTTCCTAACTGTTCATCATACCCACAAAATATATAACACAGTGAATAAGTGATGGCACTGTCAGAATGAGAGATATCCTATGCAAAGTACTTAGCCCAGCACTGCCATAAACTACGTGCTTCCTAACTGTTCATCATACCCACAAAATATATAACACAGTGAATAAGTGAATATCACTGTTGTGAACTGACAGGGCCTTCTTAAGAAATTAGTTCCAATGATTACAGGTAAAATTCCAGGCAGTCTTTCAAATAGTGTTGATATGAAAGTTCTTAAAGTGTCAGGTCCCTGCCTTCTGGATTTCTCTGGGCAACCTGGGGGGAAAAAAGTCTTAACTAGGGACTTCTGACAGTTCACAAAGGTTAAGTTCATTGCCAATATCATTTTCTAATTTTATATTCCAAAAAAGAAAATGGTGGAATTATGGAGCTTCAATACTTTAGCAAGCAGAAAACTCCAAAGGCTAGAGGATATTTCTATTTATGAGGATGTACAGACATGATCAACAAATATGGTGAATGTTTGTATTTGAAAAATAATTGCAGTAAAAGACACATTGCCATGAGTCCCCCCTCAAAACCCTCCCCCTTGCGTCAATCACACTTCTCCCACCATTCTTCCCCTTTCTGAAGCAGCTGTGGAAGCACTCTTTGCTGAGTGTCTTCAGTTGTGTGGCTGTGGCTCTCTCAGTGTCCTGAATTGAATTAAAAATGTTTTACTTTCATAGTCATTTCGATGTTGGGGAAGAGCCAGATGTTATGTGGTGCCAGCCACAGTGAATAAACTGTATGAGGACACACTGTGATTTTTTTATTTGACCAAAATTGCTATAACCCTTCTGAATCTATTCAAGACATCAAGGAAGCCACCAAAAGACATGAAAGAGCACTTCCAGAACTGCTTCAGAAAGTAGCACAAGTGATGGGATACGTGTTTGAAGCAAGGGGGAGAGTTTGAGGAGGATTAATGACAATGTAATAAATATTTAATTTAGATATTCACCGTAGGTTTGAATCACACCTTGTAAATTAGAATTATTTCAAGAGGTTGGTCACTCTAACCAGTGCAACCACAAGTTGGAGCCTCTTGCTTGTGCAGACACTAGGACTCCAAAGCCAGAAATGGCCAGGATGGAAAATCTAGGGCAGTCTGTGGGTGCTGCAGATTTTAAGACTCAATTCAAAGGGAGATGGCCTTAGCCATGAGGAGGGTCCCAGAGCATCATGGTAGGAAGTGGGGGAGGAGGTAACTTAACAGTTAATCAGAAACTGCATCTATTTCCAGCTCTACTTCCTTCTGACTGTGTGGCCTTGGATAAA
>RJWM01052232.1:0-10178 GCA_004363535.1 Dasyprocta punctata | reverse complement strand
ACATATTAGCTACCTCTGCTTTTTTCTGGGTTCCTGTTGCATGGAGTATTGTTTTCCAGCCTTCAATTTTTAGTGTGTGAATTTCCTTTTGAGTGAAATGTGTTTCTTGTACACAGCATATTGTTGGGTTTTGTTTTTTAACCCACTCTGTCAGTCTTTTTCTTTTTATTGGTGAGTTGAGACCATTTACATTGATTGATATAACTGATATGTACTGGCTCATCCCTGTCATGTTATCTTTGTGTTGTTGGTTTTCTACATTTTCTGTTTAATTATTTGCCCTGCTTAGTGGTTTCCTTTTGTTGTTGTTCTTAAGATTGTAGCTATCTTTGTCTCTTTCTAGAATGTCTTTCAGTACTCTTTGTAGTGTTGGTTTGGTGGCCATAAATTTCTTCAGTTCTTCTTTGTCATGAAAGTATCTTATTTCTCCATCAATTTTTAAGGATAGTTTTGCAGGGTACATCAATCTGGGTTGAAAGTTGTTTTCTTTCAGGATTTGAAATACTTCACTCCAAGCTCTTCTTAACTTAAAGGTTGGTGTTGAGAAGTCTGCCATGATTCTGATAGGCTTTCCTTCTTAGGTGATCTGTTTCTTTTCTCTGACAGCTTTTAGTATTTTGTTCTTGGGCTGTATTTCTGATGCCCTTATTATTATATGTCTGGCTGAAGACTTATTTTGGTTATGGTTAATTGAGGTTCTGTATGCCTTCCTTACCTGTATATCAGATTCTTTTCTCATGTTTGGAAAATTATCTGCTATTATTTCTCCAAATAGTTTTGCTGGTCATTAGTATGGATCCCTGCTTTTTCATTTATGCCTATTAGTCTTATGTTATTTCTCTTGGTATCATCTTGCAGCTGTTGAATTGTTCTTTTTTGGTTCCTTATTATTTTTAATAGTTCTTTTCTTTCATGATCATAAGCTCTCATGCTGTCTTCAAGGTCTGAGATTCTATCTTCAGCTTCATTCAAGTGGTTTTGCCAACTTTCCATGGAATTTTTTATTTCCTGAATTTCCCTTTGAATCTATTTCATGCATTCTATTTGTGTCTTTTATTATTCATTCAAAGTTTCCATCATTTTCTTATGTTCTTTTTTTATCTTGATCTTCTTTAGATACACACAGCATTTCTTTCATAATGATTGTCATTTCAGTTTTTAGCTGAGAGATTATTTCTGATTTGAGTTTCTCTATAGCTTCATGCAGTTGTTTCTTTACCTCATTTCCTATCATTTCGGAAAGTTCTGTTGTGTGACTCCCAGTGTCTTCCATTTCAGTGTCTCTTGGGTTTGTTCTCAGTGGGCTGGGAGACTGAGACTGCCTCTTGGTTTTTCATTTTGTGATTTTCTTCTGGGACCTGTGTGGCTGGGCAGGCAGCCTCCTGATGGATTGCACTGAAACACGGTGCTGTATAGAGCTTCAATCCTCCAATATCCCCATGACTATCCGGGGCACACCCCCAGATTATGGCTCTGGACCCTTGTGTTCTGTGTTTTGTCAGGCTTGCTGTGTGTTCCCCTGATGTACTTTGTTGGGTTGCTCTGGGGTGCCGGGCTATGTGTCCCCTGAGGCTGGCTCGGTGTTCCCATGGTGGGTTGCACTGAGACACGGGACTGGGTAGAGCTGGATCTTCTGTGCAGCTAGTGAGGGTGCACTCCCAGAGTATGCTCCTGGAGCCTCTGTCTTACTGGGTTGGGGGGCAGAGACCTCCGGGTTCCAGGCAGCTAGGTGGAGTGCACCGTGGAATGTGGTGCTACCCACACCTTGTGTCTGGTTGTGGGGAGTTCAGAGTCTCTGGAGCACTGTGCCAGGCAAGCCTGGGTGAGTCCCAGGTATATAGTGCCAGGGTCTTGCTCCTGGTTGGGTGGGTACACAACCTCTAGGAATTGTTGTGCTGGCCATGCCCCTGAGCAATGGAGCTTGTGCTTTGTGCTCTGATGGGCAGAGCTCAAGTTTTCTAAGGCCCTGCAGCTACGCTGGCCAGTCCCTGATGAGCAGCTCTGGGGCTCTGGGCTCGGCTGGGTTCAGTACCTCTGTGTCCTGCAAGGCTGGCCGGGTGTTCCTCTGGTGGGTTGCACTGAGACGTGGGACTGGGTAGAGCTGGATCCTCTGCACAACTAGTGAGGGCACATTCCCAGAGTGTGCTGCTGGAGCCTCTGCCTTACTGGGTGGGGGCCGAGACCTCCGGGACCCAGGCGGCTAGGTGGAGTGCACCCCGGAGTGTGGCAACACCCGGACCTTGCATCTGGCTGCAGGGAGTTCAGAGCCTCTGGAGCACCATGCCGGGTCTCCCTCTTTTTTCATTCTGGGGAGAACTGAACAAGGTCCTTGCATGCATATTTAGCATGTGTTCTACAACTGAGTTACAACTTCAGCCTAAATAACTTTGTTTTTGCCTGGATGTAATTTTAAACAATGTTTTTGACAGTTTTTTGCATGAAATAAACTTTCATGGTGTGAGAGATTCCACTTGTGACATCCTGTTGGTGCCCATAATGCTTGGATTTTAGAACATTTCAGATTTCAGATTTTAGATTTTCAGATTGGGAATGTGTTTTAGTTGCTTTTCTCATTGAGACAGAATATATGATGCTTTATTTAGCTCACAGTTTGTAGAGGTTTCATTCCATAATCAGCTGGCTCCAAGGCATGGTGGCACATGGCAGAGGGGCAATAGTTCATGGCAGCGGTGGGCACTAAAAGCAACCAAGGGAATGGGGAGACAAGCCTGTTTGTATCCCATATATTGTATTTAGTCTACTGCAATTAGGGCAGTGCCAATTCAATCATTGGACTGACCCAGCAATCACCTACCCTTAATCCCAGCCTTGCACTATGAATCAATCACACATTCTAGATTCTGCCATCTTTCAGCCACCTCCAAAAAAACCCTATGACCACATGAGGCTTTGGGGGGGCATCTAGACACAAGCCATAACAGGATGTTTAGATCATTTTAGTTTAGGTGTTTTGTATGCAATTTAGGAATACTTCCACCAAGAAATGCAAGCATTTCTGAATTGAGAGCTGAGAGCAACATACGCTTATACAACTAGACAAAGAAGAGGTTACAGCTTGACCAAAGTGACTGACCCTGAAAATTGAGAGGCAATAGGATTTTATGTCACAATAGAGAAAATGAAGCATATAAATGGGGTTCCTGAAACCCCCATTATACCAACTAGTAAAGGTTAATAGAAAAGAAAAGTTTGAAATATAAAAACGTGAAATGATTTTTATGAAAAGAGGCCTAACTCTTATTCTCAGTAATGAAAGTTTTATTTAGGGGTAAAAACTCCATATTATCTCAGTTGCTGGTTAGAGTCAGGGAACTACGGTATACAATGGAAGAGAGATGGCTTAATGACCAGCAGTAGTTTCATGTGGAAAGGCACAGATAATGTTGTCTATGTTTCCTTGCTTATTGTAGTATAACATAGAAAGAGAAACCCTGATGTTTTATTTAGCATGAGTTGCTGAACGGTAATATTTACCATTTCTTCTAGCTTGGAGTTTTTTTTGGTCAAGATTCATATAGAACTGTAAAACCTTAGTTCCAAGACCCGAAGACTTTGGATCTAGAGATGGTTGAATGAACATATAGAGATTTAGTCATTTTTGAAGGGAGTTGGAAAGTGCTTTTAGCTAATTTAGAGAGAGGCAATAGTAAGGTTTGTGGTCATTAGCACTGGTTGAATTAGCAATCCAAAATGAGCTGCTTTTAGCTAATTTAGAGAGAGGCAATAGTAAGGTTTGTGGTCATTAGCACTGGTTGAATTAGCAATACAAAATGAGCATTTGGAATAAACTGAATTTCATTGTGTACCTATGTAAGGGGTCTCATGAGTAACTGTGCAGAATCTGCACTATGTTGGAAAGAAGGAAGCAAGGAAAGGGTTAAATACATAGGCATCAGTGTGGAGGCCAGTGATGACCAGACACTTCTCTTTTGACACAACATAATGCATAACCTTAGATCACACTCAAGAAGGAGAAATGGAAAGTGAACAATGAGATATAAAGGGGAAAAACTGAAAGTCTGAGTATCCAAAAGTAAATTGCTGGGCATGGTGGTATACATTGTAGCCTGTAATCCCACCATTCAGGAGACTGAGGCAGGAGGATTGCTATCAGTTGAGGTCAGTCTGGGCTACAAAGTGAGTTCAAGGACAGCCTGAACTGCAGAACTGAGACCCTGTCTCAAAAAGACAAATAAATGATTAAAAAAAGAAAGAGTACATTTATTTTGGAAAAATACTTAGAAACTTCACTTTATAGTTTAGTAAGACTAAAGACTTGATGGCAAACTTACGGAAAATGAAGTTACTTTTTTTGAAACAGGGTCTCTTTTTACGTAGGTCAGGTTGGCCTTGAACTCACTGCATAGCACAGGATACACTCAAAACTGTGGAAAAGCATGTGCCACCATGCCTGGCTATGAAGTTACATTTTAATATGCCTAGGTTTCAGTGCCTTTGTTCTGATACTACTCTGCCTTGTAAAACCATCAATATGCAGTGATGAAATACACATCCATGCCACACTTTGTGCTGGGTTTTGGGTATAGGAAGCTAAATAGTGTATGGTTCGTGCTTTTAAATTTTTCCTTGAATTTATGTAAAGGCATTTGAACTTTATCCAACAAATGAAGAGTGGGAGATTAAATTCGTGATGTTTATTCCTCATTAAGGGTTGTCGGCTCAGTTAAAGAGGAGTCTAGAGGTGCCTGACTCTGTGATTTCTTTTTTTTTTTTAATTTTAAAGATAGTAAAATACAACAGAACATAACACAACAAAGTCAATTAAAATAAAGCAGCGGAACTGATACAGAACTTCAAAGATCGATAATGTGGGTACAATAGCTACTATAGTATATCTTGTTATCTTCAGACTAGCTGACCATTCCAACAGGTGTAGTAAAATTGAACCAAAAAAACAAAGCAGAATAAAACCAATAAAAACAGAATATAAAATAAAGCAAAAAAAATAATAATGATCAGAGTACAGCAAAACGGTAAGAACCATATTGGGCCTCGAAGGCAAGACAGAAGAGAGTCCCCCATATTTGCCACATTGCCTACTGTCATCTTCCTTTGAGATGCTCAGTTTGCCGATCAGAGGCCTACAAAATCTATGAAAAAGTACCAACATTTAGTTGCTCAATGTTCCCCAGTTGCTATCAATTTACCCAGACCTCAGAACCAGCAGGTTGCTTACCGGGGGGGTTGGGAGGGGGAGGAGGATACAATGTCCTTGATTTCAAGCTCATGCACCGGTGCTGCGCGGGCCCAGCGGGTTGTGGCCCAAACGGCCCCATTCTGGTTCTCCTCCGGGGTCGGTGCAGGGCCCAGGCCCTGGAAGGTGGATCAGTTCTCTCTTGATGTGACTGACTCTGTGATTTTAATGGAGTCAACATATTTGTCTCTCTTGCTCAGTAGCCCAGCCTAAGAAATTTGGGTGATGGAGGAAATGAGTGAGAATAATTTATGATGAGTTGAATAAATACCTCCAGGAATACTGGCTACCTTGCTGTTTTGCATGAAGTGCTCCTTTATGGTCATGCATAAATATGGGAATTAATGTCCTGAACTATGTATCCCTGGGGGAGAAAATGAGATGTTCCATTTCAGTGGAATTCATAGGCCACAAAACTGCAGATGAGAGAGATGTGAGGCAGAAAACAATGAGGGTCATTTACTTTCCTTCCTCCCTTTATTTATTTTTTGCTAGTTCACTTTTTGCTTGGTTTGGTAGAAAACTAATAATTGAAATTTCTGGAGAAATGCTTGAGGCACCCATCTGTCAGTAACATTCCGTTATAGAGAAGAAATCTGAGACTAAGCGAAGGTGCTTCTTAGGTGTATTTCACTCCAAGCTCTGCCTGTTTTTGCTCTGTTGTCATAGTTTACTTAACCCACCTTAATCCACAATTTCCTTATGGCCTCAATGGTAATTCTCATGCACCTGGTGAAACAAGAAAACAAGGATTATATTTTTAAAATTGCAAATGAGTGAGTCTGACTAGTAAGGGGCTATGGTTCCAGCTTCACTGAAGGAATTCTGAAGTCCTTCAACATGTATGTACAGTAGTGAACATCACCCATGAGTAAAAATGTTTCATGGATATGAGAAAAAAGGAGAGAAAAAAGGAAGGAAGAAAGAAAGAACCACTGAGGTGGGTAGAACAACTATGCATTACTTAGGAAGTCCTACAAGGACCTTATGTATCTTCTGTCTTGGCTTATTTATTTCAACCCTATTAAATAGAGATTCTGAACAAAGATGGGGAATGGACAGTATACTTGGGGGGAAAGATATTATTAAAAACCAGCTAACATGATCCTGTACATAGAAGATCTACAGAAAAATATACCAGAAGACTCTTAGAATTGATAAACAAATTCAGTAGAATAGCAGGATACAAAGTCAACACAGAAAAACCTGTAGTGTTCCTGTACACTAATAATAAACTCACTGAGAAAAAAATTAGAAAAACAATACCTTTCACAATAGTATCAAGAAAAATTAAATACTTAGGAATTAACCTATTCAAGAAAGCGAAAGAGCCCTGCAATGAAAACTACAGGACTCTGAAAAAGGAGATTGAAGAGGACATCAGAAAACAGAAAGATTTCAACTGTTCTTGGATAGGCAGAACCAATATAGTCTACCTATATACAAAACACAGCCTATATAACAAAAATTGATATAGATTTAACATAATCCCACTCAAAATGCCAATATCATTTCTCAAGGTACTAAGAAAACAATCCTAAATTTCATAGAAACCATGGGATGTAGAATGGCAAAAGCAACCCTGGGCAACAAGATTAAGGCAGGAAGAAACGCAATTCCAGACTTTAAGTTGTACTACGTAACAACAGTGATAAAAATGGCATGGTATGCTAAATCTTGGAAACAATTCAAATGCCCATTAACCAAGGAATGGATAAAAAAGATGTGGTATTTTTATACAATTGAGTATTACTTAGCTATAAAGAAGCTGAATAAAGATAAAGATAAACTTGAGGCTTTTATAGGAATATGGATGCAACCAGAGACCATACTCATAGGTGAAATAAATCAAACTCACATGTGTAAATATCGTATTATCTCCCTAGTGTAAAAAAAATGAAAGAGTAATAAGATCCAAAATGTACAATAGATATTGTGAAAATGAAAAGGAAAGAAAATGCTCAAAAAGAAAGAACAACTGGGACAGGGGAAAGGAGAAAAGGAAGAAGGAAAAAGATTGTATGTATGTGTGTGTATACACACACACACACACACACATATATACACAAGGTATGTGTGTGTATGTATATATATTTATATATATACAAGATAGATAACTATATTACTAATCTTGGTAAGTTCATCAAAGAGTTTGTGCTTTCATTTTTGATTGATCATTTTTTATGCCTAAATCTTATAACCTGAACAACTACTTTTAAGATAACAATGTGCAATATATTAACTAGTGTTAATTTCCTAATATTTTTTTGAAATTCTGTGTCATTTCTGTCCGTTGTTTTGTTTTAAAAAACAGCATGATATTGGCAAAACAAGCAAACAAACAAACATATGCACAAAAAACAGACATGTGGGTCAATGGCACAAAATAGAGGATGCAGAAATGACTACAATCACACAAAGCTACCTGACCTTTGACAAAGGGGGCCAAAAACTTACTTTGGAGGAAAGATAGCCTCTATAACAAGTGGCACTGGGAAAACAGGCTATCCCCATGCAGAAGACTGAATCTAGACATCTATCACTCATCGTGTAATAAACTAAAATAAAAATGAATCAAAGATCTGAATGTTAAAGCAGAAACACTTAATATGTTGGAAGACAAATAGGTAAAAATTTTGAAGATAGAGGGATAGGCAAGGACTTTCTGACTAGAATCACGATTTTATGAGAGATAACACCAAGAATAAAAAAATGGTATGATATCAAATTAAAAATCTTCTGCACATCAAAGGAAATGACCAACAGAGTGAAGAGGTAGCTTGCAGAATAGGAAATAAATTTTTCCAGCTACTCCTTGGATGGAGACTAATAACTAGAGTATATAAAGAACTCAAAATAATTAGAGCCCCCAAACTAAAAGACTTAATAAAAAAAATCAGTAACTGAAATGAATAGAAGTTTCTCAGAAGTACAAATGGCAAGTAAATACACAAAAAAATGTTCAATGTCACTGGACATTAGAAAAATGAAACTTAAAGCAACACTGAGAATTCCGTCATGGAGAAATCAGATAATAACAAATGCTGGTGGCACTGCAGGGTAAAAGAAACCCTTCTAAGTCACTGGAGGAAATATAAACTAGTACAACCATTATGGAAATCAGTACAGAGATTCATCAAAAAACTGAAATAAGAATTTCCATTGAATCCCTCTATTCCCCTTTTAGGTATCTTCCTGAAAGAATTAAAAATATCATGTTGCAGAAATATATGGATGCCCATATTTAAAGTAGCACAATTCACAATAGCTAAATCTTGCAAGTGGCTTACATGTCTATCAACAGATAAATAGATAAAGAAAATGTGGTATTTATACAGTGGGGTACTACTTTGCCATAAAGGATACATTTGTATAATTTGTCAGAAAATGGACGCACTATAATGTTAAGTAAAATAGATCAGCACACAACCTTAAATATCACATAATTTTTGTTATATAAGAAACTAAAATGTAAATAAAGAGCAAAATGAAAGATAGAGGAAAATATAAAAATTAAAAAATAAAGAAAAATAAAAATAGAGATGGGAGGCATGAGGAAGGGTACGGAAAAATTATAGCTGAGATTTAGGGTACACACAAAAAGTTAAGCTGTATTAGGTACCAATGCCTCAGGAGGAATGTACCCACGATGCACTACAAATATGTACTAATAAAAAGGTAAGAAATATAATGATTGATTAAAAATAGTGTCTTGAGATAGGGTCTCACTGTGCGGTCCAGGGTTACCTTAGAGTTACCTTAGTATCCCAGGCTGCCTTCCTACTCACGGGGATCTTCCTGTCTCAGCCTTTGGAGGGCTAGGATTACAGGGGTATGCACTGTGTCAGGATAAAAAATTTATAAAATGTGTTTGGATCTACCCAGCTAAAGTGAAATAGGAAACTGATATGTGAGGGAGTTGGGGTAATACAATGAATATTATCCACATGAAAACAAATCATCAGATTTGGGATTAATTTCCTTGCCAGCCTCTTCTGGTCTCTCTTTGAAAAGACTGAATTGTATCCTTAAAGGTTTAAGGCATGGCACTATGTGCCATATAGCAAAGACGTCTGACATGGTGACCATTTTTAAGGGCCTTATAATCAAACAGAGAAAATACTAAAATAATTACAATACAGTGTTATAAGGTTTATATGTTTTTGTTTTGTTTTAATAAGGTCTATGCTAGAGGAAAGATAGGATGTTGTGAAAAGATACAGAGTTACCAGTTTTGTCTGAGATGTTTCCAAGGCTTTTTCTTTTTTCTTTTTCTTTTTCTTTCTTCCTTTCTTTCTTTTTTCTTTTCTTTTCCTTTCTTTCTTTCTTTCTTTCTTTCTTTCTTTCTTTCTTTCTTTCTTTCTTTCTTCCTTCCTTCCTTCCTTCCTTCCTTTCTTTCTTTCTTTCTTTCTTTCTTTCTTTCTTTCTTTCTTTTTTTGAGATAGGATTTCATTATGCAGTTCGGGCTGGGCTTGAACTCACTGGTTGGCTCAAATTGCCCTTCAGCTCACAATGAGCCTCTTGCCATTTTCCCAGAAGAATTAAAAACATCATACCACAGTGATATCTGTGCACCCATGTTTATAGCAACCCAATTTGTAATAGCCAGATCTTGGAAACAACCCAAGTGCCCATCAATCAAAGAATGGAAAAAAAAGATGTGGTATTTTTATACAATGGAGTACTACTCAGCTATTAAGAAAGATAGTATTGAGACTTTTATAAGTAAATGGTCACAACTTAAGACCATACTCATAAGCGAGATAAATCAAACCCACATGTGTAAATACCGTATTGTCTCCCTAGTGTAAGAAATGGAAAAGTATATGTGATTCAGAGTCTACAATGGATACTGTGGAAGGGTAGAGAACAGCTCAAAGAGCAAAGACAATTGGGAGGGGAATGGGCGGAAAGGGAAAAGGGAAGAGGAGGGGATATAAAC
>RJWM01052231.1:0-10161 GCA_004363535.1 Dasyprocta punctata | reverse complement strand
TTTTTTTTTTTTTTTTTTTTTTGTAACAGAGATCAAACTCACATCCTCATGCCTGCCAGGCACTTACACCACTGAGCTAAATCCCCAGGCCTTGTTTTGAAATTTTATACCATACCATTGTTTTTATTGCTTTTTTTTCTCTTTAAACAAAGTTACAGAGCCAGGCATGGTGGTGAACACCTTTAATCCCAGCACTCGGGAGGCGGAGGTAGGTGGAGCGTTGTGAGTTCGAAGCCGGCTTGGGCTACAATGTGAGTGCAAGGCTGGTCCAAACTACGTAGTGCAATCCTGTCTCAAAAAACTAGAGCCACAGGGGCCAGGAGTTTGGCTCAGTGGCTTAAGCACCTGCCTGGCAGGTGTGAAGTTGTAAGTTTGATCCCCGGTGCCACAAAAAAACAAACAAACAAAAAAAACAAAACAAACAAACAAACAAAAAAAACTGTGTTTGGTCTCCATGTAGCAAAGCCATTTGGAAGGTTTCATGGGTTTGTTGGACAGCTGGTCACTCACATTATACAAAGCAAGCTTGGCAATTTTCAATCAACCATTCAGGGAACCCATAATTTTATTTAAAATTTTTTTTTTTTTTTTTTTTTTTTTTTTTTTTTTTTTTACAACACTGGTGATCAAACTCTCAACCTCGTGCCTGCCAGACAAGCTGTTGAGCCAAACTCCCAGCCCTAGATTTTTGAGGCAGGGTCACACTATGTAGCTCAGGCCAGACTTGTGCTCGTGTTGTAGCCCAAGCCGGCCTCAAAATCACAATGCTCCTCCTACCTCAGCCTCCCGAGTGCTGGGATTAAAGGCGAGCGCCACCGCAGTAGAACTCAGTATCTCCTTTTAAATGAAGCCTTCTTTTTGTGGGCAGACTAGAGTCCTGCCATCTCAACATCGGGTCTTTCCCCATTTTTAACAGTTTACCCAAGCACCACTCGGGAAGCACATTTGTTTCTATGCTGTCCCGAGCATCACTCAGGCAAGTTTCATTTCAATCAGTCAAAATTCCCATTCTGAATAAAACTGATAAAATTGTATCTTTTATATTTTCTGTTGTATTATCTTATAAAAATTAATGAAAATATGGAAGTTTTGGTCATCCAGTATTTAAATAAGCGGGTAAAAATTCTCACCAATGACATCTCACCAATGACATCTTTATTCACCTTAGCTAGGGTTAGCTGGTGGGCTTCTCAAAACTGTGCCTAAGACAAGTGTGTAGTACTGGAAAGAAGTGTACATGAAAGTAGTAAATAAAATAATGGCAGACCATGTGTGAACTGAAGTGTTGGATTCTGACTTATAGCCTCCTACCAGATACAGCTGTGTAACTAAAGTGCGTCAACTCACTCACCACAGTGAAGCCTGCCAGCGGATGCAGCTTGTCACTTGCCATTTGCACGTAGGGTTTAGATGAACCTGCAAAGAACTGATTTATTATGGCCCCCGTGCAGTGAAACCTCTCTGCTAATGTTAATGTGTATTTGCAGTTGCTCCCCAGTGCTATCATCACAGCTGCAGTCCCACTTCAGATCATCAGGCATTAGATTCCCGTAGGGAGTTACAACCTGACCTCTCACATGCACAGTTCACAGTTGGGTTCGAATTGCTCTGCTGATCTGACAGGAGACAGAGCTCAAGTGTCGATGTGAGTGATGGGAAGTGGCTACAAACTCAGATGAAGCCTTGCTCACATGCTCACCCCCCACCTCCTCCTTCGTGCCCAGTTCCTAACAGGCTCTGGCCTGGTGGTTGGGGATCCCCATTCTAGGTTATCCTTTATATTTATTTATTGGCATATAATCATTTATATCTTTTATCATTCTTTGCATTTCTGTAGTATCAGTTATAATGTCTCCACTTTCATTTATGAATCCTTTCTCTTTTCTCTTGGTTAGTCTACGGTTTCCCCAGAAACACGACCTCACTGGAAAATAATCAGTCTTGAATCATCAACCCCAGTCCCCTTGCCTTATCCGAGTAGAGTAGCTACTGGCCCAGAGAATGGTGAGGCATAATCTGCTGCCTGACACTGGGAATCACCACGGTGAGGACCAGCACTTATTTCCCAGTCAGGTCTTACTTTCACGGAAGCAGTAGCAAACACTTTGTCAATTTTTTTAAATCTTCTCATAACCCAACTCAGTTTTGTTGATCTTTTATGCTGTTTTTCTAGTTTCTATTTCATATATTTCTGCTCTAATTTCTTTCCTCTGAGTTGTAACATTGGACACTGGTTATCTTTTTCTATATGCAGCATATTGTTATAAACTTTAAGAACCACTCTTGCTGTATCCCACAAAGTTTTGGTAGGTTGTTTGTCCATTTTTGTTTGTTTCAAGCTATGTTCTAATAACCCTTTTAACTTCTTCATTGATTGGTTGTTCAAGAGCATATGACTTAATTGCTGCATACAGTGTTACCTCAGCTCATGAACTTAATTCATTCCGCAATTCTGGTTGTAAACTGAATTAGGCAAGAACCAAATCAAAACCAAATTGGACAAGAATTGAATCAAATTCAATGGTTAGGTTCAGTGTTGACCTTATGGGGAAATTTGATTTTTTTTTTTTTTTCTGTGGCACCGGAGATAGAACTCACAAACTTGCACCTGCCAGACAGGCGCTTAAGCCGCTGAGCCAAACTCCCAGTCCTAGTTTTTTGAGGCAGGGTTGCACTATGTAGCTCAGGATGGCCGTGCACTCGCATTGTAGCACAAGCCAACCTTGAACTCACAACGCTCCTCCTACCTCAGTCTCCTGAGTGCTGGGATTACAGGTGTGCGCCATGACGCCCAGTTTTGATCAACCGACAGGGTCTGGCTATGCAGTCCAGGCTGGCCTTGGATGCACAGCCTCGTCTCTCCCTCCAAGTGCGGGGGGCTTCCAGGTGTACCATCAGGCCTGGCTTTTAGTAACAGAATTTTATCACATTTCACCATACTACATAACTTCATTTTATACTCCTGTCTTATCTCACTATATATAAGCTCTAGGAGGGAATATATTTTTATTATTTGCTCAGTCATATCATAATAGGAGTTAATAGTGCCTAGAGTATGTGAGATGTTTGTTAAAAGAATTCGCAATGTCTATTGTAGGTGTTTCTTCCTGTGGCTGTCCTCTGTTCTGCCCGGGAATGGCCAAGCTTCTCTCTGACCTTCTGCACATTCTGCTTCTTCTTGTGTCTAAATCCCATCCTTCAAGCAATGAAAGCAAACCAATACCTCCTAAGGCAGTAATTACACACAAGACCCTTTGCTTCAGCAGACAAACTGACTTCCAGAGCAATGTGCCTGCCGTTCTGTCTTCACATTTGAGGCTTAAATGCTATTCGTTACACACTAAAACACATTTCCATCAAGGCACCCCACACTGCCGGAACTGCATGTTTCCCACACTAGCCTGTTACACTGGCACAGTTCAGGCCCCCTAATCACATCACAGGGCTGGCTGGACAGCACTTCGGCAAACAGACTGAGAACCTGGGACAGCATTATGAGTCATTCCCAAGACCTGCACTCTCCTGAGGAACTGCATCAGAAGAGCTTTGTTATCATATTCTCATTCTTGCATTTAGTCTTTCAATTCACACCATTTAAAAATTTTTACAATCAATTTTTCAGAAAATCTTTTTTTTCCTCCTAGTACTGGGAATTGAACCCAGAGCATTACACTGAGTTATACCCCCATCCCATTTTCCTTTGGGACAGGGTCTAAGTTGCCCGGTTGGGCTCAAACTTGCAACCCTCCTGCCTCAGCCTCCTGGGACTATAGGCATGCACCACCCCCATGCTTGGTATGGGAAATCTTTTCACTGCTGACCCTCAGAAAAATTTCCTTTTTGACATTAGATTACGATCTCCACCAATGTAATTTTTTTGCGGGGGGAGATGAGTTGTGTGTGGTTCTGGGGCTCAAACCCAGGACCTATTACATGGTAAGCAAGCACTGTACCAGTGAGCTACACCCCAGCCCAAAACTAGTCTTATCCATCTCCCCAAGAAACTGATCCAGTTTGTCCTCAAAATAGTTTTGCTGAATGAGAGAGTATTTATGCCTTTCTGCCGATTTCCAAGTGCATAATCTGATTTAGGTCATTGTACTGGACATGGGCATAAAGACATCGTTGGTCAATCTAAAAAACTGGAGCCAGTGGCTGGGATTTTGGATTATGGTAGGCAGAATCCTAAATTGGCTCCCCACAATGCCCCACCAGAATTCTTCAGTGAATGAGACATCACACTTGTGATTGTTACATTACATGGTAAAGGTGAATTACAAAGGTAATTAAGATTACAATAAATCGACTGAGCTAATTAAAAGCAACATTACGGTGGGCCTGATATAGTCACACACTCTTGAAAGTACTTCGTCTGCTTTATAGCAGAATAGGAAGTCCAAGAGTCTCAGCACGGTCGAGAAGACCGCCAGCAGTGTGAAGTCGGAGGGGCCGTGTGTGGAGAGGCGGGGATGTCTTCCAAGCGTCAAGTGGTGCCTGCCAGCCAGCAAGGAGATGGGGGCCTCTGTTCTGCAGCTGAAAGATCTAAGTTGTACCAACAAATTCGGTGAGCTTGGACACAAGTTCTCCCCTCAGAGACTCCAGAGAGCAGCCACCTTGGCTCTCAGTGGGACTTCAGCTTTGCGAGACCCTCAACAGTCCACTCTTAACCACGCCTGCAGGGGCTGCGGACCTACAGAACTATGTGATAACAGACAGCAAAGCCTGTGCTGATTTGTTAAACAGCAAAAAATATATATAATCATTAATATAATCATTCTGTAACAGAAAGCTGTTCCTTCAAAGACCAAATTCTGCAGTGACAGAATTTTTCACTAACACACTCACTGTCATGCAAACCCTCCATGGCATTTTCCTTTTTAGAACCTGTTCTACTGAAACCGGGCATGCTGGCTGATGCCTGTAATCCCCGTGCTCGGGAGGCTGAGGCAGGAAGATCGTTGCGAGTTCAAGACCAGCCTGAGCTAAAAAGTGAGCACAAAAAGAAAAAAAAAAAAGAAAAGAAAGAAAGAAAACAATCTGTCCTGCCTCCCTTTTCAGTGTCCATGGGAAAACTGTCCAGGAAAAAAATTCCACCCAAATTTAATTTTTACATTTGAAAACAAGATAAATTAACATCCTAAGAGTGAGAAAAGAAGGAAAAGAATGGAAGCAAAGCTTTTGTAAACAGGGAGGAGAAGAAGAGCTGAAGGGAGGGTAGGAGAATAACAACAACAACAAAAAAAGGAATCAAGTTATATCATGTATAGGTACAAATTCTCTACGATGAATGTGATCATTATGTGTATCTCAAATGTACCAATAAAATCTGATTGAAAAAAATTAAGGTCCTAAGACTGTACACCTTATAATACTGCCTTTTCATAATAAACCCACAATGATAAATTGGATGAGTTCATCTGTGACCAAAAAGGTCCACATCCATGCCAGTAAATTTTATTTATTTATTTATTTATTTATTTTTTGTACCGGGGACCAAACTCACAACCTCGCACCTACCAGGCAGGTACTTAGGCCACTGAGCTAAGTCCCCGGCCCTATTTTTTTTTTTTTTTTTTTTTTGCGGCACCGGCGATTGAACTCACAACCTCGCGCCTGCCAGGGCAGGCGCTTAAGGCACTGAGCCAAACTCCCAGCCCTGGTTTTTTGAGGCAGGGTCGCACTATGTAGCTCAGGCCGGCCTTGCGCTCACGTTGTAGCCCAAGCCGGCCTCGAACTCACAACGCTCCACCTACCTCAGCCTCCCAAGTGCTGGGATTAAAGGCGTGTGCCACCACGCCCGGCTCCCGGCCCTATTTTTTGAGACAGGGTTTCACAATGCAGTTCAGGCTGGCCTTGAACTCACTTTGTAGCCCAGGTTGGTCTCAAACTCACAATGATCCTCCTGCCTCAGCCACCCAAGCGCTGGGATTAAAGGTGTGCGCCACCATGCCTGGCCCATGCCAGTAAATTTATAAAAATCAAGAAAGTATAACAAAACACAATCAGACATTAAACTTACATGCAAACTCTCTTGTTTGAAGTCATGGTCTCAATTTGGACAACCATCAAATAAAAATGTACACTGAGTCAGAAAATTACTTTAATAGTTATAAAATGTTTTTTACAGAATCAGTATAAAATAGCAGTTTGATTATTTCATAATTATCAGAATTACTTAGACATGAGGTCCTGGCTAAGTGGGGCTGAAATCAACACAATGTCTTGGACTGTTGGCTCAGATACCGTCCTGGGGAAGCCCATTCTGTCGACGTCTGTCATACTTAGCTCTGGTGAGATGACCCGGTCCTTTAAAACAGTATCTCTCTTTATTCAGTCTTTGGAGGCTTGAAGTGAATTCGGCAGCGTTCATTAAACACCTAGGATGTTTAAACAGAAATAAAAGCATTAAGTCATCCTGCCTGAATCTAAATTCACTTTGATATAGTAGGAGAGTATTATCATTTTTGTTCTGGGTTAACTGATTTAAGAAATAGTTGTTCCCTCACCAGGTCACTGACTTGTGCTAAGGGTACAAAAGGCCTGGACCCCCAGTCAAAAGACAATTTTAGTATTTTTGTAAGATTTAAACTATACAAAGAAAAGTCATCAAGAGCCAGTAATTCAGAAATTAACAAATATTTCAGTTCCATGTTCTAGACATATTTTAAACTTGAGTTTTAAGATAAAGCTTTTCTCTTTTTAAAAAAATAGATTTTGCTAAGATATTTGTTATACTTTTCTAAATGTGTGCCAGATCCTTCTCATAAGTATGTACTTGCTGGCTAAGCCAGTCTTTTGTTAAATTGTATGATTTTATATATTTCTTGTTCTGTTTACCTTGCTTCCTAAAAGTCAGAACAAACAGCACATCAAAAGTGGTAAAAGCATGTTCTCTAAGTATCTGTCAAAAGAGGTCTGTATTAAGCAGAAATTGTGGTATGGACACGTGCATTGGTACATGTCTGTAATTCCAGTTACTTGGAAGGCCAAGGCAGGAGGATCACAAGTTCAAGGCCACCCTGCACAACTCAGACCCTGACTTAAAAAAGTGGGGATATAGCTCAGTGGTTGAATATCCCTGGGTTCTACCCCCAGTATTTTGGTACAGTTGTTCAATAAAATAAAATGCCTAAAAATAGAGTAAAGAAGCTTCATATTCTGATGTGAAAGGATTTCTAAATCATATTACGGGCAAAAAACAAAATGTGGACAATACACTTCTGTTTGTATAAAAAAGGGGGGATAAACATATGTAACATTGTAAAAGGTGCAAATATATGAGAGAATATACTGCATTTGCAGAAGGAAGGAGATGGTTAAAGGAGAGGGATGAGAGGCACAATTTTACTGTGTCTCTGTTAATATTTAGAATTTTTTTTTTTGGTACTGGGGATTGAACTCACAATATGCTTGCCAGGCAGGCGCTTGCACTGCTAAGCTATATCCCTGGCCCTAGAAACTTTTTAAGAAAAAAATTTGAACCATGTATCTAAAAATTTTTTAAAAATCTAAAACAATATGCAAGAATTTATTTGACACTCCACTGATATTAAGAAACAAATCATTCTTAAGGTTCAACTATTACTCATAATGGGGGTCACTGGCTGTCACATTAGAAAAATCTACACAAGGGAGCTGCTAAGGTACTAACTGGTACTATGCAAGTTCTTCAGGAGATACATCAATGCTCCTTTTATTAATATTCTTTACACACCTACATGTTACACCCTTTTTGGCATGTGTATCTCACAGTTAAAAGAAAACATGCAGCCGGGCGTGGTGGCACACGCCTTTAATCCCAGCACTCGGGAGGCTGAGGTAGGAGGAGTGTTGTAAGTTCGAGGCCGACTTGGGCTACAACGCGAGCATAAGGCCGGCCTGAGCTACATAGTGCGACCCTGCCTCAAAAAACTAGGGCCGGGAGTTTGGCTCAGTGACTTAAGTGCCTGTCTGGCAGGTGTAAAGTTGTAAGTTCAATCCCCAGTGCCGCAAAAAAAAAAAAAAAAAAAAAAAAAAAAGCAAAAAAAGATGTAACTCTTTCTGGTCTTTTCATTTTATAACTCATCTCACCCCAATTCCCAGCCCTGAGATTCTCAGGAGACCAGAAGAGACTTCAAATTAGCGGCCTTGACGCACTGGCTGGCCTCTCCAAAGCCTCTTCTTAAGTGATGTTCTAGTCACTTTACTGGCCTACTGCACTGTGGCCACATTTTCCTCTTTTTAAAACAAGAACTCACTTCCTGTGTAGGAGACAGAACCCACCTTCTTTACAATCTCAAAGGGCCCCTGACTTACAATGGTTTGACAGGATTTTTAAATTTTGTGATGCAATGTAGAAGCCGTACTTAACATTTTTATCTTTTCCTAAGCTAGCAATATGCAGTGACCAACCACAGTTTAATGTAAGTGTTCTGAGAACATTTAAAGTAGGCTTAGGCTACGTTACAATGTCTGGTAGGTCAGTTATATTAGGTGCATTTTCACCTAAGGATATTTTCAATTTACCATAGGTTTCATTGGGACGCAACTCTATTTCAGATTGAAGAACATCTGAGGTGTCAAATCCAAACACACTTCACTCTTCCAACTACATTTTACATGTGTCACGACACTGCACTAGGTTCCACAGGCCAAGTTCACTGCGCCCCTTGCCTGTCCCATTAAAGAGTCATTATTACTGTGTCAGGGAACAGAAATGGACAGATGTTGCCAAAAATCTTTCAAGCAGACACACCTTACCATGTTGGTAGAAAGGGCAGGTACAGGAAATTTTAACAGGTGAGATAAAGAAATGTGATAAAATCAAAGAAAGTGTATTTGACACAATTTATTCATGGCTCAGTATGTTGTTATACTCTAGCTTTTTTTTTTTTCCTCAAGATGGATGTAATTATTTAATGACACAGGAAAATAACATATTGTGAAATGAACTGGTAACAAGTAGTACAGGATGACTTCCCTTGTACTAAAAAACAAAAAAATGAACATACATACAAAAAACTAGTCTATATACCAAAATCTCAATAGTATTACCTCTGTTTAGTGACTAAATATTTTCCTCTTTGCTTGTGTATGTAAAATATGGTTATTTCTGCAACAAACAAAAGGTGCTGAAGAGAAAAAGAGTTGCTAAATTCTACAGTTAGAATCCAAAAAGTCAACCTTGATGCCCAGCAGTCAAATTCTGATACCAAGAAGAGACACAGCAGGGAGACAGCAGCCCACCAAGCACACCTGCTTCTGGATTTCTTACTGGGACACTACTTATCCAGTGTTCCCTCTACATCTGATGATCTCTGCATAATTACACTGAACGGGATGCTAGGAATATGAACTGACGCAACAGCAAAACAACGCTAGCAACTCCAGTCCTAAATTCTAGTTTTGGGTTCAGTTAACCTCTGGAGTTGAATACAATTCCACCAGTTAGTTTCAAAGGAAAAATTACAATTTTCACTCTTGAGATTTAACACAGATTTTGCCTTTCAGAAATCTTTTATATTTGAAGATTTGAAGTTTTGGAAGGAAGATATGAATATGCCTTTTCAGAAAACCAAAGTACAGTTAAAGTAAAAATGTAATTTTTGACCGTATGTAAAATCCTGGGCTCTGGTCCTCCAAGCTAGTGCCTAGTTAGGACTACGCAACTGGTAATAAGGGCATGGGAATCTACACAGCTCGATAACCAGATGCGAGCAAAGCTACATACAATGAAGCCTCCCTGATTTTTTTTTTTTTTTTTTTGGTACCCGGGATCAAACTCACAACCTCACGCCTGCCAGGCAGGCGCTTAAGCCACTGAGCTAAATCCCTGGCCCTCTGAAGGTTTTCAACTAACTAGAGTTAAAACTCTAACACTACAAACATGTACCAATAAAAGTAAAAACTTTGTACGCGTGGAATGTCTCCAATTCTATCACCATTGCTGGTAATTCTACCGTCTGTCTGCAAAGCTAACTTTAATACGACGGCTCTAGGTAAGGAGAACACCATCCCCTTCCACCCCAAGAAACATGTGGGAGGGGCCAGGGATACAGCTCAGCGGCACAGGGCCTGCCTGGCAAGCGCAAGGTCATGGATTTAATCCCCAGTACGAAAGAAAGAAAGAAAGAAAGAAAGAAAGAAAGAAAGAAAGAAAGAAAGAAAGAAAGAAAGAAAGAA
>RJWM01052230.1:0-10172 GCA_004363535.1 Dasyprocta punctata | reverse complement strand
CTATCTCTCTGTGACAATGGGGTGTTAAGGTCCCCTGTTATAACTGTATTATTGTTTATTTGGTTTTTCATGTCTATTAAGAATTGTCTTACATAGTTGGGTGCTCCCATATTCGGTGCATATATATTTATAATTGTAATCTCTTCCTCTTGAAGTTTTCCCCTAACAAGTATGTAGTGACCTTCTTTATCTCTTTTGATCATTCTCGGTTTGAAGTTTGCATTATCTGCAAACATAATAGCTACCCCTGCTTTTTTTCTGGGTTCCTGTTGCATGGAGTAGTGTTTTCCAGCCTTTCATTGTTAGTCTGTGAATTTCCTTTTGAGTGAAATATGTTTCTTGTACACAGCATATTGTTGGGTTTTGTTTCTTAACCCACTCTGCTAGTCTGTTTCTTTTTATTGGTGAGTTGAGACCATTTACATTGATTGATATAACTGATATGTACTGGCTCATCCCTGTCATGATATCTTTCTGTTGTTGGTTTTCTACATTTTCTGTTTAATTACTTGCCCTGCTTAGTGGTTTCCTTTCGTTGTTGTTCTTAAGATTGTGGCTATTTTGTCTCTTTCTAGAGCATCTTTCAGTACTCTTCGTAGTGTTGGTTTGGTGGCCACAAATTTCTTCAGTTGTTCTTTGTCATGAAAGTATCTTATTTCTCCATCAATTTTTAAGGATAGTTTTGCAGGGTACATCAATCTGGGTTGAAAGTTATTTTCTTTCAGGATTTGAAATACTTCACTCCAAGCTCTTTTTAACTTAAAGGTTTGTGTTGAGAATTCTGCCATGATTCTGATAGGCTTTCCTTCATAAGTGATTTGTTTCTTTTCTCTGACAGCTTTTAGTATTTTGTTCTTGTGCTGTATTTCTGATACCCTTATTATTACATGTCTGGGTGAGGATTTATTTTGGTTGTGGTTCGTTGGGGTTCTGTATGCCTGTGTTACCTGTATTTCAGATTCTCTTCCCTTGCTTGGAAAGTTTTCTGCTATTATTTCTGTGAATAGTTTTGCAGGTCATTGGTATTGACCCCTGCTTTTTCATTTATGCCTATTAACCTTATGTTATTTCTCTTGGCATCATCTTGCAGCTGTTGAATTGTTGTTTCTTGGTTCCTTACTATTTTTAAGAGATCTTTTCTTTCATGGCCATGATCTCCTATGCTGTCTTCAACATCTGAGATTCTATCTTCAGCTTCATTTAAGTGGTTTTTCAAACTTTCCATGGAGTTTTTCATTTCCTGCATTTCCCTTTGCATCTGTTTCATGCATTGTCTTTGTGTCTTATATTGTTCATTCAAAGTTTTGATCATTTTCTTAAGTTCTTCTATTTTTTATCTTGCTCTTCTTTAGATACACACAACCTTTCTTTAATAATGATTCACATTTCATTTTCTAGCTGAGTGAATATTTCTGATTTGAATTTCTCTATAGCTTCATCAAGCTGTTTCTTACTGCATTTTCTATCATTTCAGAAAGTCCATTTGTGTGGTGTTTATAGCCTCTGCCCTGCAGTGTGCATTCTTGCTGGATGTCTGCATGGGATCTTGAGACTGGGTAAGAAGCCACAGGCTGAGCTGACCACAAGAAGGAATCACAGTACCCTGTCACCATGTAAGTAGGGGCTCTCCTGTGATGGCTGTTGCTTTAACATGTCATTTGCTAGTGTGGCTCTTTTTCATTCACTGTTATTCTCTACTTCTATCTTTTGTCAGCAGGGTTGCTAGCAGGGGTCCTATCTATAAACTGTTTCTGATCAGAGTTGGCATCAGCTATGCTGTCTTTTGTGTTTCCAAGAGCACATGGTCATTGATGTGCAGCCAGTGACTTAGAAATGGATGGCCAGGAAAGGCAGTTGCAAAATACACCAAGCAGCCCCAGTTCACTTCCTTTATGTGTATCTGTGAAAGTAATGTGACTCTTTTTCTCTGAATGTGGTGTGGCGCATGCAATAGGAGTGTGTGGTCACTGGTTTTTAGGCTTTCTTTTTGTTTTTACTGAGACTTTCAATTTTATTATTTCACCCAGTCCAGTAAACAGTTTAGCTGCTGACCATCCCAAACCTCCATGTTGCCAAAAGAAGTCACAACAATATGAGATGATAAACAATATATATAAATGATTGGCAGTTCAATTGCAAGAGGAAACTAGAACTGAATGCTTTGTTTTATTTTGTTTTGGATAGTAACTCATATTTATATCTGTACTCTATAATTTGCTAAGCACTTTGGCATATCTCATTTGTTTCTAACAGCTACAAAGAATATTCAAGAAACTAATGAATAATGATTTTCTTCTTAGGGAGGATGGGAGTGTGGGCTTTTGCATTGTTCAAATCGTTTTATTTTTCCAATGCACATAGAATATGTTTGTATATTTAAGATTTAAGGATATATACACATACCAACTCTCCAGAACAAATGTCATCATTATAAACTGCAAACATGTGCTAAAAGCAAAATAACAATTCAAAAAAGAATGTATCCAAAGAATAATGCAGAGTAGCATAAATGTGTGCAATTGGGCATCTGGCTAGTGGTGGATGGGATTTTTTGGTTCACTTGTTGAAAATATTCTGTAATTTGAAATTGTATCAAGATAAAAACATTACAGTAATGACATAAAATAAGAGCACATAATTCTTGAATAATGTTTAAAATAAGGTGATTCTAATAAATTTACTTGGAATTTCTGAACAAATACCAATGATGCCTAGATGTTATGCTTTGCTTATAACCACAGATTTAAAATACATTAGAGTAAACTGCAGGGGAAGAGAAGTTATCATGCACCTGGAGCTAGGTAAGACTGTGTGTGCTATGTGTGCCATGTGTGCAATGTCTTTTACTGAGACCTAAAACTAAACAAATTGCTTGAATTTCAGTTGAATGCAGGTGTGCAGTTATAGTGTGGCTGATTTTTCTGAACCTACTGTACTCCATATGTTAAAAGGTCACAATTATGTTATTAGAGATCCATTTTATTTTTTATGTACTGTAGAATCCATCTGTATAAAGGGTATAATTCAACTACTTTTGCTAAATTGATACAGTTTTTCAACCATCATCAGAATCCAGTTTTAAAATGTCTTCTTCACTCCATAGGTATCCTTTAGGTTCATTTACAATAAATTCCTATTTCCTTTCCAAATCTCAGCAAAATGAATCTTTATCTTTGTAGATCTGCTCATCCTGGGCATTTCATATAAGTGGAATCTTGCAATATGTGGTATTTCTCCTGTGGCTTATTTCACTTAATAGGATGTTTTGGAGGTCCATCACCCTTGTTTTTTCTGAGACTTCTCTCTTGACCTAAAATATTACTCATAGAATAAATATATGCTTCACATTTAGTGCTAGGAATGAAGGAAGTGAGCTGCTACTACAAACATGGAATGATCAAAATGTACAGTGAATGTCTAAATTTTAAAAATTACAGTAAAAGGTGGTTGACATTAACCCTCCAACTATCCATCCAATCATTCTTGCCACTGTCTGGAAGAATTCTGGATGTTCTCTTTTGTGAGTATCTTTAAGAGGTGTGATAAAAAAAATACTGTGAATGCTGCTGTTGAGTGTTATCCCACAGAAAGGAAGGCTCTGAAAAACCTGACAGTGTATCCTCATTGATATTATTCACTGGACCTGGCATCGTGTGACTTCTGGCTGCACCCTACATTTGGTCAGAATGAGTATGAAAAGTAAACATGTAGAATTGATTTAGAAGGTGGAGGCACCGTGACAGCACAACTAAAGACACTCATGAAACAGGACTGGCAGAGCTGCTTCAAAAAGTGGCAAGAATGATGGTGTAAGTGCATTCAAAGTTAAGCAGAATGTTTTGAGGGAGAATAATGGCAATGTCTCTTTTATTGCAATAAATTTGTTGAATTTAATCATTCACAGTATGTTTCAATCGCATTTCTAGTAACAGATGTCTCACAACTTGATCTGCAGTGAAAAGAACCCAGTTTTAGGTTTCTTCTTTTCTAGAAGGTGTGCTCTTCTAAATATCAAAGCACAAATTAGTTGACTGCATACAGCACCTACCAGAATGTGTGAGTTGTTACTGCCTTACTTTCTTAGTGACACAGCAAAGGTCTGAAGCCAACAGTGGAGATTGGTGAGATGCCAATCTATGGGGGAGTTTATGTTTTCTGGAGATTGCACTTTTTCAGACTTATTTTATAGACTCCTTTTAAATATGAAAGTTTATAGGCATAAACATTTCAGCATTTCATTCTGCACAGCGATAGAAAGGTGGAATTGATATCTCTGCAATAAGAAGAAAACAAAATGTGATGTCTGAGACTTGACCCAGGTCTCTAAATGTCTCTAAATATTTTGAATACTTTTTTTTTTAACCAGAAAAAGCAGAGGAACCAAAAGAGATATGTGTTGTGGTAATGTTACCCAGTACCAAATATGAGATATAAGGAAAGGGTAAAAGCAACGCTGTTTTATGAGCCTATTGGCCTCAGGAATTACTATATTTAATACAAACATATTATGCAAAACACATGTTTGCTATCTGTCTTCGTTACTTTTCTCTTGTTGCTGAGACAGAATACCTGATGCCCAAAATTAGGGAAGGAAAGGTTTATTTCTTACAGTTCTCAGGGATTTCAGTCCATAATCAGTTGGCTTCAAGGCAGCATGGTGTGACAGGGCAGCCATTCATGGTGACTGCAAACTGCAAGGCTAACCAACAAGAAAAAGAGAGACACACCTTCCACTCACCATTCCTCTCACTCTAAGTTGGCTCCAACCCTGGGTGGGTGCAACACTCATATCACCAGTCCCAGCACTAGACAACAAACCAATCACCAACACCCTGTCCATGATTACATGAAGCTTTGTGTGTGTGGGGGGGTCATGACCTATATAGTAGTCCTATTTATCAAAACATGGCATAAAACACATTTGGTTAAAAAGCTTGATAGATACATTCTTCTTAGCAGTTCAGATAGTTTGAAAATGGATTTGTAAGGTTTACTGTTTTCCTTGGAAGTGGCAAAGAACACACACACATACACACACGCAGACTCACAAACATCTATATACATACCTATAAGTGCACAAATATATGTAAACTCCCTCACATGTATGATTTTTATACTTCAGGGAATACTTGCTAGGCCCTTGTTAGAGCTCTCCCTCCAACAAGACTGAAGGAGAGTTGAGGACAGGAGTCTCTTCTGCTGACACTGTCTGTCATCTACTGCCTCTTGCTGCATCTCACCTTTTGGATATTTCTTTCAACTTCAAGTATTTGTGACTCAGTAATCAATGTCTTGTCTTCTATGAAAATGATGAGATTTCCACATTGTAATGGAGCTCCTCTGTGGAATCTGTTTTGTTGTTACTGTTGGATAACTTTATTTGTATTTCTTTTCCTGAGCTGCAATAGTTGTCACAGGGTCACTCATCAGTCCCTTGTCAGCCAGGCCTATGATGCTAATATGCTGTGTTTCATGTGATCATATATTAGGAATATTTTTATGATTTTAATATGAGAAACTCTATATCTATCTATCTATCTCAAAATGAAGAGTTTTTTTCTAAAGAAAGGACCAATACAACCAATTCTGTTGTCTGAATACTATAGCTTCTGAACACAAGTTGTTTTAGCAAATCATATTTTTGGGACACTCTTAAGGAGAGAAAGAATTGATTAAAAATTCTACAGTATCTTCTTCTACATTTAAGGAATTGTATTGTTTCTGGGGTGGAAATACGTTAGTTAATATCTGATAAAGTTGGGTTTTTGGGCTAAAGATTCAAGCTGTAAAAGATAAACGTGTGAAGTTGCAAGTGAAGCACGTATTAAAGGCATTTACTTTGGGCCCAACTCTAACTCCAATCATTGGACTGTGACCACCTTCCTTGGCTCCCTGTGTGGTAAAATCCCCACAGACAGCAACCACAGGCATGAGTGTGGCTTCACCTCCTGATGGGTGCTCCAGGGAGGTGAAAAATGCCACACTGAGTTGTTCTGCCATCACCATAAAAACGGGACTCCCTTCCCTGAAGAAACAATTCGGCAAAATAACAAATGTGCGTGAAGCTGGAACTACCTGCTGTAATCATCTGAATAAGTTAAGCGGTTTGAGGGGGAGACAAACTATCTAATTCCTTGGAGGAATCACAGGGGGCAGGGATGATGATGTTTTAAAACTCCTAAAACTGAGACATTAGGATTCCCAGCACTGAGTCTGAATTCTGTCAAACAAACGGAGTGTCTGAAAGTGGCTCGTGATGCCATTCCTTTCCGAGACTCACCACCAACCTGGAATGAGGTGTGGAGGCATGGGGTGTAACTCCTAGCCCTAACCTTGCAATGGAGTTTAGAACATTAAAAGTTTTGGCATTTTTAATTTTAGAATGTTGCTGTGCTCTATTTGTATTTAATTTTTCCTTTCTGCCAATAATTCCTCCTCCTTGAAAATGGAGACAGTTGTACAGATGTGTTGGGCCATTCCCATCATCAACAGCAGCATCACTGCCATCACCACTACTGGATGACAGAAGCAAAGCATGAGCATTGCTCACCGGAGAACTGCTCAAGGCTTTCCAGGAAGAACCTTGGAATCACATGTTAACGGCTAAGAACAGATGTTTCCTCATGTGTTTCAATATGCACATTCCTTCCCTCACCTGTCGTCTTGGGGAAACATCTGGACATTCAAACTATCAGCACGACAGCACTTCTCTTCCATGCGCCCTTCCAGCTAGACTCCTGTTATGCACTGTCAGGCAGCCATTATGGCTAGGTGACATCGAATCAGTCACTGAAGATCCAGTGATAAAATAATTTCCTCAAATTTCTCTCAGGTTAGTGAAATTGAAACTCATAAGTGAAATATTGATCACTTTTGTCACAAACCGGTGTGTTTTTTGAAACAGACTGTGACATTTTACTTTGGGAAGCAGCATGGCTTTCTTCAGCATGCTGGTAGAACTCTGGCATGAAAGAGACATGTTTGTTTTCTCATTTGGTACATTAATTGATATTTGAATGCTTTGTTTTACAAAATACTCATTATAAAACATCTCTGGAAATTTTCTTGGTTTCCTGCTATCTTTGCATAAAGAACAAGTAATGTTCGAATGTTCATGAGCCACTGCTCCCTTCTGTACAGTGAGCTGAAACATGCAGATGAGTGTGAGACGTAGCACAGCTCTGTGTTGCTTCTCTGTCTGCAGCTGGCTCCCTGCGGACTCTGGCTCTGCTGGCTCACAGGGTCATTAGGCGTTAGCCTGGGTCACAGAGTGAACCTCATTGCCACAGCTACTTCTTTGTCTGGGAGCCAATACAATTTCCACGTATAAAAACTTAGTCTTCTGAAGACATTGTGTTCCCTTCATGTTCTACTCTCCCTGTTTTACTTTTTATATTGCCTTTCATCATTTGCTCCCTTACAAGAAAGGACTGCAAGAAATTTGGGGAGCCCATTCGTTATTAAAGCTATTTTCTTTTTTGCACTTTTGTTTATTTATTTGGCTTGCTGTCTTCTTTGAATGGTTTGCTTTAGCTTTTGTGATTTACTGTGTATATTTACGTTCGTAAGCATGTGTATTAGGGGAAAGCACAGGAAGTCGTGTTTCCATCTCTCATGATTTTTCTGATACACAGCTGTGCACTAAACGTGGCTCCCCTTGGTACCTGTGTCCTTTCAGGAGCCTACATGGCATTCTTGTTTTCCTGCACTGAAAGACATGCATGCTTAATACCTGTCCATTTTAAGGGATGAATGTCATTTTCTAGGAGGCAAAAATTAATTCTCCAGAGACTGAAAAAATCTTAATTTTTACATGTAGATTTATGTACAATTAGTACATAGATATGTAGTCTATATATCTTATTATAATTTCACTGGGAGTTGGATATAGGAAATATCATCTAAAATGCTTCTTGAAAGGAGATAACAAAAGAGGGGTACAGAGGAGCTGTCTTAAAAGAAAAATCTTGGTTTGCCTCATTTGAAGTTCTTGCTTCAGTCAAGCATTATAAATCACAAGACATGACAAAGTGGAGGGGCAACAGATAATGTCACTCCAGTGGTCACATTTCCTGCACTTTGGTGAGCTTGGCTTGATCTCCTCTTTCCCAGTCTTTTCACCTTTTCTGGTAACAATTTTTCAAAAAGCTAGATTCTAGGATTTAGAAATGTTAGCAGATCTGGCTTATAATATTCCTTACTATTTGTAAAATCATATAGTAGGCATTTTTAATTGTATCTTTGTGTGTGCATGTACTTTTCCCCTAAAGCCACTGTTAATATTTGCATGTGAAGGACCATAGGCAGCACTTAGAGAAGCCAGAGAAGAAGCAATGCATGTGGAACACACAGGTGTCAGAGGAAGGATGCAACCATCAGGCTCAGGAGTATTTCTCATATTCAACTGTTTCCAAGTAGCTACGTGGTCTGCTGCTTCATCCTTCAGTGGGGCCTCTGTGAGCCCATATCTTTCCATTCAATAGAACTCCCTCTAGCCCTGCTTTGTGAAAAGCTTACCATTTTAGAAATGAACCTTGCAGAAAACATCACAACATTATGTCTCGCTTACTGTGTCACTTGTCACACAGTGCAGTTTCCTTTTATGAATGCCTGTGCTTGTTTAGGAGTCTCCTGATAGGAATGGAGCCACATTGGACAGAAATGCTACTCATATTGGGAGGAATTTAGTTCCTAGGACCTGGTCAAGGTAGGAGCTAAGTTTTGAAAACGAAACAGGCCTCAGTCTCTTCTGAGGCCAATAACTGCCTCCTCCCCTGTCATCAGGAGAAGAGAGCAAGACACAGGGATGGAGCTGTGGTGACCTTCAGGGGTCTGCACACGGAGCACAAGCTCTGTTATCTGAAGGGGCAGTGTAGGCCCTCTGAGCCCAGGAAGCTCCACTTGTCCCAAAGCTGAAGGCAGCTGGGGTCACTAAGCAAGTGCCTTTGCCATAATTTCTGGACACTTTTCTTTATATGAAAAAAATTGTTTTCCAGAGTGCAAGTTTTCCTTTTCAAAGTCTATTTCTTTGTTCTTTATGATACTGTGTGCTAAAATTCACAAAATCAAAGATTCTGAGATGGCTTGGCAAGTGTCAATATGTGAACCCAAGGCACTGAGGAATACAAGAACTCTCATGAAAGGTGGACCTTAATAAAAATCTGTGTGACTCTCCTAGAAATGTGTTCAATGATTGCTTGCAAAAGATGAAGTATGGATCACTTGCAAGATCTTTAAGACAAATTTCTTTGCTTGTAGTTGGTGATCTTTGCAGATTTAAACAATTTCTTTTCTTTCTCTAGTTTTCAAGACATTTCTGGTTTAAGAAACTTCATTCTTCAATGATTGTAGAGTTAGAAACAAAACAATGAAGAATTATTAGCACTCCTATTTTGTAGGATGGAGGTGTTAATAGGTGTAAACTAGTTTGTATTAAATCTGTATTTTACTACAGATTGATGTTTATTAATGAAATTATTTGAAAATATATTGAAGATTTTATCTCAAATGTATGTATTCTTTTCTCCCTTAGATAAATCTTTGTGCAAACTCACCTCCAGGAACACTCACCCGACCCCTTTCTCTTCACAATGGGAAAGGAACAAGAGCCACTAGTTGAGTGTTCGATGATGATTTTTGTGCCTGTGATGTGGGAAAGAAAGATACAGAAATTGAAGCTTTCCTTTTCCTACAAGCTGCATGCAGAAGGCTTCTCCACAGGTCAGTTTCTGTTCTAGGAGTTTACTTGCTTTTTGGCCTAGCCCAAGATATGTTTTACTCTTGGCATTGGTCACCAAGGCCACCTCCTCAGCACAAGTGCGCCCCTGGGCCAGGCGCAGGGCTCGGCCACAGCTCCCTGGCAGATGGACTCTGCTTTGATTTGCTAAACCTTCTTAAGGTGAATGAAGGTTTGCTGACTGTGGTCAAGAAGGTCCCAATTATGAATGTGTCCCTAACCAAGTGTTGAAACACAGTACCTTGTAATTAAAATGTAAAGCACACACAAACTGCCAAACCTAACAAGAAGAAGAAGCAGAAGCAGAAACAGAAGCAGAAGCAGAAGCAGAAGGAGGAGGAGGAGGGGGAGGGGGAGGAGGAGGAGGAGGAGGAGAAGGAGAAGGAGAAGAAGAAGAAGAAGAAGAAGAAGAAGAAGAAGAAGAAGAAGAAGAAGA
>RJWM01052229.1:0-10151 GCA_004363535.1 Dasyprocta punctata | reverse complement strand
TGTTGGTGGGAGTGTAGACTGGTGCAGCCACTGTGAAAGTCAGTGTGGAGATTCCTCAAGAAGTTAGGATTAGAGATCCCATTCAACCCAGCTATCCCTCTTCTGGGCATTTTCCCAGAAGAATTGAAAACATCATATCACAGTGATATCTGTGCACCCATGTTTATAGCAACCCAATTTGTAATAGCCAGATCTTGGAAATAACCCAAGTGCCCATCAATTAAAGAATGGATAAAAAAGATGTGGTATTTTTATACAATGGAGTACTACTCAGCTAATAAGAAAGATTGTATTGAGACTTTTATAAGTAAATGGTCACAATTTGAGACAATACTCATAAGCGAGATAAATCAAACCCACATGTCTAAATACCGTACTGTCTCCCTAGTGTAAGAAATGGAAAAGTATATATGATTCAAAATCTATAATAAATACTATGTAAGGGTAAAAAACAGCTCAAAGAGCAAAGATAATCGGGAAGGGAATGGGTGGAAGGAGAGAAGGGAAGAGGAAAGTATATGGACCTGTATATATGTATATGTAAGATAACTGAAAAGAACACTGCTGAGTGTATTCGTTATTGAGAGGGAACAATTAATGCTCATATGATTGGATCAATCTTGCATGTGTATGTTTGTTGATGTAAGAAACCATTTTAAAGATAACGATGTGCAATATTGCAACCATTGTCAAGCTTCTGTCTTCCGGTTTTGTAAACCTGCAATGTTGTGTATTTACTCTAGTCGTTTGTTTGTCTCTTTTGCTTGCTGTTTTTACTATATATGTCGTCTTTTTTTGTTTTGTTTTGTTTTGTTATTCTTCGCTTAAATAAAAAAAAAGAAACAAACAAAAAAAATTAAGTCACAAAACCAGATATTTAGTTTCAAATTATGTTTTCCACCAAATGGTTTGTGACTGCACCTAGCACTATTAGAGGTTTTTAAAATTCATGCAAAGAAAAATATATGATTCCTAGATGAAGAAATAGTGCTAACATTAACTCCAATAAATAAAACTTGAAATTTCAGAAGTTAGAAAAAAGGATGTAGAGTAGCTTAGCTAATGGTAAATGTTGTATTATACATACCAAGGGATACAAGGAATCAATAAAAATGTTCTCAATTTTAAAGAACTTTCAGACTAACCTATTGGATAAAAACTATATAATGAAACAAAAATTTTAATTATTGAAAGATTAGCTAATCATATGATTGATCTTTCTACTGAGATGCTATGCACTACTAAAAATTCAGAAACACAGAAGAGTGAGTCTAGTTTTGTATGCTACCTTTTGAGAAAAGAATGAAGCAATAAAATACCACATGAAAATAAGCAATTGTGCACCCAGGTGTGAGAATGTGAATGAATATTTGTAAAATATAGTAAAACTTGTGCAAAACTTGGTAAGTCAGAGAAGGAGGTATATCCATCTCAGTGACATTAGATAAACAGCTAATCAATAATGTCTTTGGAAGGAAGAAAATACAAAACCAGGGTGGTAAAGAAAAAATTGTTAAAGACATAGAATTTGTGGTTTCAGTTACTACGAACAGTTTTATTCAAACAGTGAAATTACAAACCTATACTATTTGCTTGTGTCAGTATTAATAAAATCTTTGATGGTGTCAACCATGAAGTGGCAAGATGTAGGCAACACACAGTACAATGTAAGAATTAGGAAAAGGGTAAACACTGAAGATTTTTGTCTGGGAGGATGCTAGGTATTGCAGTTCAGTGAAATGAAACTAGAAATAAATTAGAAGGCCAAGAGATCATAACAAAGAAGTTCAAATGCGAACCAACTAAAAGATACTATGATAGAACTAAGAGGAAATAGAAAAAGTAATGACAAGTGATATGTTAAAAGATGTAAAAGAATTTTGCATAAAAATCTTTGTTCTGCTTTATTAGATCGATTCTTAAATGTTTTGTTTTTTCTAATGCTATTGCAAAGGGTGTGACTTTCTTAATTTCTCTCTCAGTGAGTTTATTTGTGTATAGAAATGTTATTTATTTTTGAGTGTTGACTTTGTATCCAGCTATGCTGCTGAATTTAGCTATTTAATCTAGAAGTTTTTTGATGGATTTTGGGGGTCTTCATTGAAACAACCAAAATGCCCATCAACAGATGAATTGAGAGAGAAAATATGGTATTTTTAAACAATAGAGTACTACTCTGCTACAAAGAAGGATAAACTTGAAATATTTCTAGGTAAATGGATATACCTTGAAACCATACTCTATTAAGTAAAATAAATTGATCACAACATGTTTAAATATCACACTGTTTCTCTGTTGTGAAAAACTGAAAGTGTAATTAAGGACCAAATGTAAATAGATATTGGGAAATGGGAAGGTGAATAAAGGAGGGGGAGGGAGAGAATGAAGGAAGGGAGAAAAAAAGAGTAGAAGGGAAGAAATGGAAACAAAGATTTCATAAATAAGGAGGTAAAGAGGGGTTGAAGAAAGGGAGCAGAATGGGGAAAAATATATCACATACAGTACAAATTCATGATCATGTATATCTAAAAGGTACCAATAAGAAAAAAATCTTTGATTTGAAAACATAAATATCTTAAAATATACCTGAAAAGGAATCATATCAGAATATTCAGTCATACCCTACTTGATAAAATAAGGCATTGTTACACAAAAACTCACACTCTGCATACATTACCCAAAAATACCAAACTCAGCTGTGCCAGAGACATAATTTTCTTTATATTGTACACCGACTTGTGTGTCTTTTCCTTTTATTTCAATGGACACAGGAAAGTGAATTTCAGTGGGCCACAATTCACTTTGACAGGATTCTACACAGAGAAAGGGGTTAGTGGGCAAATATTTTACAGTCATTTTTTGTCAAACTGCCATCTGCTGGGAGAGCCACAAAAGTCATCGTTGTCTTCTCAGCAGCATCTTTGGGTCCAAATATTCTCTTTCTTGCTCCAGTCACCCTAAGCCTATGCTCCTATTTCTTTAATCACTCTGACATTTCCAAGTTTAACAAAGATATCTAGAACCCTTTCATGCTGTAGCTGGATGAGTTTACCGAAGATGTCCTGGAACGAGAAATGCCTTGTATTTAGTCCATATATAGATACTTGCTGCTCCATAAGCTGTGATGGACAAGGCAATGTTCACTAACAAATTCCCCCTATAGATATAGATATTTTGTTGCTGGATTCCCAAATGTGGTTCCTATATCTAATTGTTCCCCAATTATTTGTAGCATATTTAATGTTTATTCCTATAAGCTGAAAGCGCTATTCTATTTCTGTGTTGTAGTCTTTCCTTCAAGTAACCAATACATGAAGGCAAAAAATTGTCAGAGAGCTTGAAAAGAACAGAAAGAAAGCACACTAAAGAGCTTGTAAGGAAGAAAAAAGAAACAATAAGCTATATAGACACATATATGCAGCTCTCATAAACATTCTAAATATGACAGGTTAATAAAAACTAACTTTGTCTACAATAGTATCCATAGCAAAATATCACAGATCTGGTATTATAAAAAAAATATTTTATTACAATTCCAGAGGGTGGACGTTGAAGATCATGATTCTGTCAGCACTGATTTCTCATGCGGCCCCTTTCTTAGGTTGTACAGATCCAGGTTCTTGCTGAGTCTCTCATGGCCTTTACTATGTGTATGCAGAGAGAGAGCTTTCTGGAGTCTCTTCCTCTTCCTAGAAGGACGACATCCCGTCAGATCTACCCCTGTCTGCACATCTTCCTCCCACCTCAATTATACCTAAGGGCTAAACTCCAAATATAGTCCCATTTCTGTTTAGCGATTCAACATATAAATTTTAGTGGGACTCAATTTATCCCAGAATATTAATTTCATACCATAACTGTATTATTTTGTCTGTATCCCAATTTTACAATAACCTGATTAGTAGCACAGTTCTTACAATTATCATTTCTATTTCACTTAGGAAACAATGAGTTCATAGTAGAAAATTGTCCAAAAGATACCTAGATTTTAGAATCCCAATAGCAATATCTGTGTGTCTATATGGAGAATTATTTTATCAATAAAGTTGCTTATCCAAGCATTATAGTTGAAGACTGAGACATTTTATTTAAAAAATCATCTTAAAGAAAATATTCACTTGCTTACTTGGTAATATAAGAACAAAAATTTGAAATTTTACTGAGTTCATTATAGCTACCATACGTATTTGTACATACCATGAATGTAATATAATCTAAACTTTGGTAGCTTTCCTAAAAGTAGACTAATTTATACTATAAAATGCAAAAGCAAAATCTGTAGTAAAGAGATAAAATTCTCACTCTGATTTGGTATTTTTCCCACATTTTACCATTTCAAATATGTTCCTTTTAACATTTTAATTATATAAAATGAAAACATTTCAAATTTGATTTTCCTGTGTGGAAGAACAGTTTGAATTCTTCAAGAAGAAAACAAGCAGTTATAAACTCTGAACTGAAGCTCATTATGTAGTTTGATTTTCACTCCCAATACAAGTGGTGAATTCTTTCTGCCTTCCACACATAACAATTAGTGTCATTATCTGCTGCTTTACCATAATGCTATGCACAGCAACCTGCAAATTATCATCCAAATCATCTAAAACTGTTTCTATATCCTACATATGAATGTAGCCCTTTGCTCCACTGAGATGTCAAATCCTGCAGGATTTCATGTTGAACTGAAAAGACCTAAGAATAAAGGTGATTTAAATTAACATAGCATTATAATTACTTTGCACTTTTCTTTTCCAGTACTTTACATGAAGATTTACATTTTTAAAAAGTGTCAGTTTCAATATAATTTATAGTGAATGAATTATAAATGTCACACCTCCATCATGAAAAGTACTAAATTTAAGACCTAAAAACTGAAAAAACTAAAAAATCATAGGAAATATTCTTTAATGGTTCACCTGTGTACATAAATATATAAATGTATACATATATCTTCAAAGACCAGACACTGACAGACTAACTAGATGAAGAATAATACTGACCAAATTACTTATTCTAAGAAAAGATTTAACTGTTTAAATAGAGCACACACACAAAAAACTGAGTATGTAGAATTTAACTGTGGTACTACTGAGTTTGTAGAATTTAAGTAGAGTGAAAATTTAAAATAATATATGCATTCTCTGCTTTACTCCCATAATAATGAAAAGGTAATTTTACTGACACACACATATATGTGTGTATTATGTATTTATCATACATATATATATTACATAAATGTCACACACATGCACACAGTTTTTTGGTTAAATATCTGTATAATGCAAAATATCCAGCCTTATTGTAAAATTTCCCTTGTTTTATTCTCCTTTCCTTTTTTATTTGGCTAAATAATTTGTATCAGTCAATTTTTTTATGATTGCTCTACATTTAAAACTAGAAAGTCTAAATTAAGGTAGCTTAAAATATTAAGAAAGTTCAATCCTTGGTACAAAAAAAATACATATATATATATATATATATATATATGGAAGCTAATATTCAGAGACATTAAAAAATTCTAATACTTACAGGTAATCTAGTTCAGCATTGAATGAACTCAATGGATTTATAATGTCTAACAACACAAGGTATCTTTCAGCATTCAGCCCCACCATTCTCAATGTACTTTTTCTTACTACCCTCCTTATTACAAGATAATTGCAACTTCTGAAATCATATCTTCCTAATACAACATACAAAAGTTAGAAGAGGACCTTTCTAGTGTTTTCTAAAAATTTTGAATGCCTTGCATGCAATGTTATTATTGTGGTTTAGATCTAAAATATCCCCCCCAAAAAATTCTCAAGGTGATTGGCTCATTCAGGCACTATCTCCATCAGGGGATTAATCCAGCAATGACTTCATGACTGAGTGTGCTAGGAGGAGACTGAGTCAATAGAACATGACATGGGGGGCTATATTCTTGTCCCTTTCTTTTTATTTCCTGGATGATATAAAATGAGCACTTTCTCTGCCATACCCCTGTGCCATGCTGTTACAACCTCAGAACTGACTGCACATTTACGAACTAAGTCCTCTGAAAGCATGAGTCAAAATAAACCTTTCCTTCTTTAAGCTATGGTTGACAGACACTGTGTCTTAGCAACAGTAAAGTGACTCACACAGGAAAATTGGTACTAGAGAAGTTTGTTTGTTGCTGTGAATGTACCTGAGCATATAGTTCAATAGTCTTTGTCAAGTTTGTGACAGGAAACTAGAAGGGTTCGGAGATGTCAGTTAGAGAAGCTATAGACTGTTGTAAAGAGATACTTGGTGGGAGATACTTGTGGAAGCTAAGGAGAATAGAGTACTGATGGAAAGTAAGTGGTAAACCCAGACTCATGAGGTTTTGGTAGAGAATGTGTACTTCATTGGAAACTGAACTAGAGGTCTTGTGAGTTAGATGCTGGCAAAAAACTCTCCCACATTTTGCACATTTCCTAATAATTTATGTGAGGTTGAATTTAAAGATAATAGACTAATTGACCCAGAGAACGAAATTTCAAGAAAGCTCAGTATTTAGACTACAGCATGGATATTTCTGACTGATTTTAGTCAGATATATAGTGAGAATCAAGATCAAAATGTGAAGTTCTAAGGTATGAAAATGTTGAATTTTTACTAGAAATGAAGTATCTACAAACTTGGGGCTAAGAAGAATGTGATTTCTGAAAAACTTTGTATTAAAAAGAAGCCAAGGGCAACCCACTCAGGACCCCTTCTGTCTCTCTGTCAGACAGAAGCTTTCTTTCCCTCAATAAATATTTCTGTTCTTAACCTCAAAAAAAAAAGAAAAGAAGCCAAGTACTGTACTTTGCATCAGGATGACAGTTAAGGTGCCTTGAGAGCATCCAAGGAAATGGCCAGACTCCATCCTTCACTGTGTAAAGGCTATACACAAATATAAACTCATTTGAAAAACATTGATTTATTTAGAATTCCAGAATGCCCAGCTCATTCAGAGATGTACAGGAAAATGTATCACCACATTCAGCCATATAGACACTCATAAGCAACTGTAGCCATGGCCTAAGGGGGCCTGGCTACTGCTTCATCTGGTAGCAGAACATGGCATCAATGTGATGCTGGGTTTTCAGAAATGGAAAATTCAAGAGTTGTTGGGTCATAGAGAATCAGATTTCAGCAGAAAGCCTTGGAGGCTGTTACGTGTTTCCAAGGGATGAGATTTGAAGTCATAAAAATAAAGCCAAAGTTTTAGTGGAGACCTCTATCATAGGTTAATGCTGAGAATGCGGAGCATCTCTTTAATAAAGCTCCAGGTAGTGAATACAGTCTCCCACCCCCAAGAAAGAGGCCATGTGGGCTATAACCAGAATGCCTGAAGAGAAAGGTTTACCCAAGGCTTCTGGAGTTCTCATCCTGTTACATCCCACCCTAGGTGCTGTACACATAAAGATTTAATGCTTGCCTTACAGGTATCTGGGCTTGCTTTCTATTCTTCTACTCCTCCTTTATGGGGTGAGAATTTTACATTGTTCTTTGGTATGTTAGAAGTATGTGACTTCCTTTTTCATTTTCCCAACAGTTCACAGATAAACTTTGCTTTGCATCTCAGAGGAAACTCTGAACATGGATTAATTTATGCAATACTGGAATTATTAAGACTGGAGAAACTGTTAGATATGAACTAAATTCACTTTGTAAAATGGGATGGATATTATTCTTTGGGGTACAGGGTCAGATCTAAAATTCACCCCATCTCATGTTTTCAGAGGCAGGGCTTTTGAAAGATGATTGGATCAAGGGAACACTATACTCATCACTGGATTAATCTGCTGATGAATTTTAGAAGAATAAGGGTGTAGAAGGTTGGGCCCAGTTAGAGTGGTCACTGGAGAATGACTTGAAAGGATTTTAGACCGTGGCTCCTCATTTCACTCTCTGCTTCGTAATTATAGTGAAGTGAACAGCTTTTCCTATGCCACCATTTCATTTCTACTTTGGAGTTGTTCACGGATGAAGCAAGAGTTCTGAAATGATGAGCTAAATAGATCTCTTCTTTAAACTGTAAGTACCAAATATTGTCTTCTGTGGTGATATTATTGACAGCTAAGTGATCTAGAAATTAATAGAAGTCAGGGAGGGATCAGGGCTTTGAGGAAGTCATATGTAGGCCTCCCTAGAGGTAAACGTCAGATGTGATTAGACATTTGGTCCAGTGAGTGCAGACAGGCATTGCATGCATAGATGGCTGACCAGAACATCTGCATTCATACTTCCATCATTTGCGAAGAAGTCCGCTGTTCTTTCTATGATTAGAATCTATAGATCAGGTAAAGTTAACGTTGCTCACCATATACCTTGCTATGTGCCTCATTTCCCTACTGGATCAACATTAGCTGAGTGACATGTACTCATCATCTCATAGGTTGATTATAGTTTGATCATATTTTATCCACATTACGATTTTACTGTTTAAGATGCTCTTGACAAAGAACGGCAGCAACCATCCACTTAGGACTCCTCCTGAAAGTTCAAGAGCCTTTCTTGTTTCCAATAACACTCTCTTCATCCTCTTGTTTGGTTCTCAAATTCATCCATAGATGTTGTGAGGCTACAAACTTAGCACATCTGACATCTAACAGTTTGTTGGTATTTTCCCTGTTGGAATCAGAATGTAGAGTAATAAAATATTTACAAAGTTATCTCATTCTTGGTTCTATGAACTGTAAATGTTTCGTGTTTAGTTTTCAAAATACTAAATAAAAACATTCATCCATTTGAAATATATAACATCAAAATATACAATGATTGTTTAAGTTTTAAACAATGTAATGTAGCTGAAGATACAAAACCATTAATTCCTTTCAAACACTTCCTCATTACAAATACACATATGTGTCATTGCTGTTGCCACTTTTAGAAGCATTTCTGGAAGACCTTTTTTTGAGAATGTCTATTTCAGGTATGATAATATTACCACAATGCTCTTGTAGAGTGATATCCATTGGAAAAGTAGGATCGCAAAAAAAAAAAAAAAAAAAAAAAAAGAAAAAAATCACCTTGTGCCTTCATCCACCTTATTCTCCAAGACTGGCATCATGCAATTCACACTCTTTCCCAAAGTCAAAATTATCACGGACAGTAAAAGATTTGGATCCATTCAAGAAACCGAAGCTACCACAATAGCACTATTAAAGACACTTATGTAAGTGGACATCCAGATCGGCTTTAGAAAGTGACATAAACAAAAAGTGTGTTGGAAGCAAGGGGTAGTGTTTTGATCAGGATTATTGGTAATGTATCTTTTACTGTAATACAAGATTTAATCATTCATCATGGTTTTCAGTCACACCTCATGGATAAAAATCCACAAAACTATAAAGTCCACAAAGTATCTGCTAACATGGACAGATGTGTATTTAAATTACTAGTAGGGTAAAAAGTAAGACAAGTTTTTCTCTGTCACTTTCAGAATTTGTAAGATGAGAAAAGTTTGTAATCTTTTCCAAGTACAAACTATAATGTTAAGTGAAACAAATGAGATTCATAGGCTTAAATATCACATACTTTCACTTATACTAGAAAATCAAATTATAAATAAACAGCAAAATAAAAGATAATAAGAAACAGAGGAAGAGATCTTTCTCAAAAGGGAAGGAGTCAAGAGATGGATGGAAGAAGGATGGAGGTGAGGGGAAAGATGAAAAATGAAATAGAGATGTGTTATGTGCATATATCAACTCCACCCAAGAAATGTAATAATAATGTACTGCAAACATGTACTGATAAAAAATAAATTTAAATTCTATACTCCTGAAATGTTCTTGGAGAAATACTTAAGTGATCAAGGCTTAAAATATAATTCGTTGTCCCTTATTTAGAATTCTTGAAAGTAACACTATAAGTAAGTAGCCAATGTTTCTAACCCACAGAAAAATTTGCATGTGATATCTATTAACTAAATGTTTCTTCAAATTTTAAACAATAATGTATCAGTTAGGGTTTACTAGAGGAAACAGAAATTACACAAGATATACAAAGGTATAGAAATTACAGGATAGGCTTACCATGGTCAGCCACAGAGTCGGATGAGGAAGCGTGTGAAAGTTGTTTGTACGCTGGAGGCCGAAGGACTCTATCCAAGGTCTGGGGTTCACACCAGTGTCCTGTGCAAGTCTGCACCAGCA
>RJWM01052228.1:0-10034 GCA_004363535.1 Dasyprocta punctata | reverse complement strand
AAAGTTGTTTGAGGTTTGACTGCATCCCTGAATGCAAATACTTAGAACGATGCCTGACACCTAAATATTCAGTGTTAGCTGTTAGTGTATTGCAACTAAGAAACCAATATTATACCTAGTAGTCATAGATATGCAGTTACATAGGCATGCATATTCACACACAGAACATTTTATAGAAGTATTGTGTTTATGTGGTTACATACAGATGTAAGAAAAGATTCATAGCTATATTACCAGTGAACTCAGTAGCTCTGATATTTTTATTGCTCCTTAATGGAGACCACAGAAGTACATAGGAAATATGAGAGTGTGGTTCCAGCAATCTATTACAGTTTAATTCATATTGAAAATCCCTTAAGTATATCACTAACTTTCCATATTGTTAGAATTCGGGCTTTGCAAATGCAGCCACTGCTTGGGGAAAGCATAGCAGCTGCCCAACAGGTGTTGTGAAATATGAGAATAGGGGTGGGGGGGTGCAAATCCCCAGTAGAGAGCAGGCTCTCTTCACAAGCTTTATTGAGAAAAAAGGAAGCTCAGTAACTTAAAACAAGCAGCATTGTACAAAAGTGAATTACATTTTTTTAAAAGGAGGCAAAACACAGATTTGTCCCTTTTGTGAACTGAACTTGGCCAAGACACATTTACACTAATAAATTCACTTTGTTCTTAGCATTAGCTTGAATAGAAAATTTACCATCATAGCGGGGCACTCAGTGCTAGCCGTAAGTCCTCTTCATGTGAGTTAATGTGATGTTTGTGTTTGCTTATTTCAGGAAAATAGTGAAGGTAAGGAGAGCCCTTCTAATTCTCAGAAAGTGCATTTTCTTTCCTTGGAGAACCTTTATCTGATGTCTTGTCTAATTCACTTGGACAGTTATCTTTAGTTATTATGTCTCAGGATTTCTCCAGAACTTTAGGCAATCATCTCACCTCTCAGAGCTTAGTTCATGAAGTATATTTGATAACTGATTGCATCATTTACTTGACCTCTAGTGTCTTGGGTTCCTTGTCTTCTGCACTGAGCTGGGCACTGCAACAGAAATATATAGTCCTCAGAGCATCTGCACATTGGATGGGGATTTATACACATGAAAACTTTCATGAGTAAAGCAAGAGAACATATAAGAGACAGCTTGGCTAATTGCCTATCCTTCTTGTTGCAATTCAAAGTATATCTTGTTCTGTATGGTGTCCTAGTGTGTATTCGATGTAGTACCTATAACAGCACACACTCAAATATTTGTCAAATGAATGCATAGGCAATGGGATGGTGTCCTAATGCACATTAATACCTACAAATGTTTTTTAATTTTGAAATTACTCTTCCAGAAATCAAACCTAAAATATAATATAAAGTAAAGAAAGCAGTTGTGGCAGAGATTGGCAAGACGCTCACCAAAACCATCTGTATTTTTCCCGGGGTACCTATCAGGACTGTGTCTTTCAGCATTCTTTGCAATTAGTTGAAGTCATGTGACTGAGCTCTGCCTATGATGTGTTTGTGTAAACCTTAGATATGGCTAATCCGACCCTCCAACCTCCTTTAAAATCCCTCATGCACTGTCTCTTCCTTTATCTGCCCACTGGATGATGAGGCTCTTCTAGAGCATTTGAGGTCCTAAAAGATGGCAGAACTACCAGAGAGAAGATGTTTGAGTCTCTAACCAACCGTGTGGAGCTAAATAGGGGAGAGCAAGATACTAGGCTATGACATAAGAGATAGAAAATAAAACCTTTTTTAACTTGTGGAAACACTAATCTAGTCTCACTCATACAAGTGTATAGACAAAGAAGCAGGTAACCTCTCTTCACTGTTATTTATCACAAGGAAAAAGAAAAACAATTTTTGTAAAAACAAACCATCAAAGACAGTTTTAACCAGGAGAATAAACCTACTCATCATGTAATCCATCCAGGAAAACGGGTGATGGTAAGTTCTATGTTGCAGTATCAGAAAATGCTAGCATTTTGATAAACGACTGCAATAGATAAAATCTTGTATAATAGTTTTTTATACATAAGTTAAATGCTTATAAAACTAAAACACAGAAGCTAGGTATTATAATGTCCAAGTATGCTACATATATAGATTAGAAAAAACTGATTTTTCTATTTTTAAAATGGCTAATTTTAGCATTTTGATCCCTCTGTTTTATAACTTAAAAATAAAACACACCAAAAAGCTATTTTAAAAATGAAAATAATTCCTGAGTGGTAAACATACAAACCACTAAACTCTTTTCCTGGTCGGAAATGGAGGGAAAGCATTGAAGGAAACTTCTCAGGAAGGATGCAAGTAGGGTAGAAATTGGGAGGAAGTATGAAGTGGATTGACTAAGCAGGGAGAAGCAAATGCCAGAGGAAGGGAGGAGCAACAAGCAAGGTGAGAACCAAGGGTTTGGATGTGTTGGAAAGATTCTGAGTCTCCCTAAGAATCTAAAGATGTTGAATAGCGCGACCCCTGTGGGTGTTCGGAGGGTACCCTTCTTGTCTCTGTTTTTAAATGTTCCATGTTTTCTGCAAAGCCACCACTGTTCCCCCCAGTAAATCAGGTGCTAGGGCTTTTTGTGTTGGGTGTGAGACTAGTGTGTGCTTTCATCTGTCAATCAAGCTCCTGGTGTAGGAGCTGAGGAAGTCAGAATTCCAGCAACAATGCTCTTACCTGCCTCATCTGTGATGTTGGTTTCAAAAAGCTTCGTAGTCTAACTGACTAGCTAATGTGTAAGCTAATCAGACCACATAAACTGTTTGAACAGAATCTCTTGATGCAGTCTCATTTCTCTAGCTTGTACACATAAAAGTGCACTCACTAAACACTGAACTGGAAGCAGAGAAGTGCCAGATTCATTCTGTCTCCACAGAGCTCACAGACTTGGGGGGATACGATGAAGATGGAAAGTTAAAGAAAACACCATTGATTTGATTACTCAGTCTGTGCATTCCATAAGACTAGAGGCTTTGCAAGCAACTTTTAGCCTTTTAAAATAGGCACTATCATCTCTGCCTTACAAATCAGAAAACCCAAGCCCGGAGAGGCTCCATGACTTTTCTAAGGTCACACAGCCACAAGCAAGTAGCAGGGATTAATTGAAATGCAAATCTAACTTTATTTTCTGGGAGGTTCAGAGAAAAGCCAAGTGTAATTCATTGAGAAAAAGGGGGGAAGATGGATTATTTGGAGAGTTCAAAGTCTCCAAAGGTGGGACTAGTAGAAGGATGTGAAACAAGGGAACGGCATTATTTCGTTGCACTATAAATAGATGTATATTTGGGGCGGTCTGAGTTTCAAAGCAAAGCCCTTGCTTTGTGGGTTGCTTGAGGGAGGGCTTAGGGACAGCTGCCTGGCATTAGCAGGAGATATCCAGGCAGGGCTTGAGTGTTCCTCCTGTCTCCCTTCTCTATGTGGAAAGGCCGGTGCGCCTTTGAAACTCAGCCTTCTAAAACCCTTCTTGTGCCCATTTGGAAACAGGCTTGTCAGAGGCAGACAGTCGAGACATGTTTCACCACCTCTTCTCAAGCAAGCACTTTCAAAGGTGCCTCTGATCCATTCAGGCACTTCATAAACAACAGGAGCCTGAGCATTGCCATAGTTACCACATCAGCAATCAGAGCTCCCTTCCATTTCCTCCTCGGTTGCAGAAGGTTGAATGAGAGGATGCAGTACGGTGAGTGTATTGAAAATGTTTCCCTGCCTCCTCCTCAACCCTGTTCCAGCCCACTGTGAGATTAACATCTTAAAGGTACCAATTTACAGTGATAAAAATAAATCCATGAATTAGCCAGACCAACAGGACTGCTCTCTGAAAACAGGGTATAGTCACATCAGTCAACTTGTAGAAGGAGCAAGAGACCTGAGAACCAGTACATGGTGGACCTGCTATTCAAAGGCCTTTCTGAAGCCCAGGACAATAGTGACTCCTTTTCCCTTAATTGTACCCAAGCATGGATGTATTCTAATCATCTCTACTAGACTAAATCCAAACTCCCTAGTCTGTCATAGAACAATCCATCAGCGATCCAACCCTTCCAACCTCATTACTCTGTTTAGCTATAAAGCTTAATTCAAGAGCCCTCTGTTTCATGAAGTCTTCCTGCTTCTATCAGATCCACGGCCCTGTACCTACTCATAACATATTTCACAGAGCTGTAGCTATCTCTTTGTTTGACTGCCTCCTTTACTTGTGAGCAACAAAGCAATAAGAGGCTACATCTACTCATCTCTACTCTCTTCCACAGTATTTGCATCTATGTAGTACACAGAAGGTGCATAAAAAAGTTTGAATAAACTACAACTGCTTCCCTTACCACTATCCATCATAGCAGCTCCAGCTACTCTGGACCATTCCTAGAATACGTTCTGCATCCAAGATCTCTGTACCTTTCCTGAATCTCTTCCCCACCACCTGAAGTACCTCCAGCCTTCCAACTCACCTTCCTGGTTACTACATATACCTCCGTCTGAGCAAATCACTATCATCTTGTACTGCAACTCAAATGTTGCTCCACATTTGAAGCCTTCTATGCCTCTCCAAGGAAGATTTGATGTCCTCAATTTTGTGCCCCAAATTCTCTTGGGCCCTGCTTTGCTGAAGGCCTCATCCATATATTACAATTTCCCCCAGAGCAGAAACCAAGCCTTACCTACCTTTCTCTTTGGCATCTACCATTTTGCAGATGCTTATTGTACTTAAGTCTATGGACTTAAGTACAATCATGTGCCACACTTTGCCAACGTATGTGTTTTATCAACATGTACAATGGTACATGCAAGACTATAATGAAACCAAAAATGTCCTACCCCCCTAGTAACTTCACAGCCAACATAATACTGAAACACCACACATTACTCATGTGTTTGTGGTAATACTGGTGTAAACACACCTATTTATATATGTGAAGATACAAAAATACTTACCATTGGGTTATAGTTACCTATCACATAGTAGCAGCTAACACTGGTTACCAAGTCAGGGTTTCCAGGTTCTGAGGTTTCTAGCCTAGATGCAAAAGGCTTTACCTCATAGCCAAGCATGTAGTTGGCTCTAGATTTATGTTCACTATCTTCTATTATGATTGCCAAACAGCAAAATTTCCTCTCAGCGCATGTCTCAATGTGTCACCATCAGTGAGCCATGACTGTACTAAAATGACCAACAGGCATTCAAAGTTATCATCAAATCACTGGTCTTCTGGTTTCCTGCAGAAATACCACCTGAACCTCTCTTCCCTCATCCTCACCTAGACTTGACATCCTGTTTTGACAGCTCACTTCACTCCTCACACCTGAATTTTGTAGGCAGCAAGCAAGCAGTTGCCCAGGAAGGATAGGAAGTGTGGTGAATGATGCTTTCTTCACCCAGGACAGAGGCAGGATTGGTTTTACTGTGGTTGCCATTTGGAGCAGCAACCAAAGATCAATCACTACCTTTGCTCTTGCCAAGCTGTGAGTTGAGTTTTGTTTCTGATCTGCCTGGCAGAAGAACATGATTCTCTCCTCAGACCTGCCTTTGGGCTAACATGATTGCAAGTGGGTGGGAGGAAAAGGAAAAGTAGGAAAAATTACCAAAAAGTAGAGGGAAGGGGGTACAGTCCCCAAACCTTCAGTTTGATGGAGCAAACCAAAGCAGGAATTTTAGGTCCAATCAGGTTTTATCTTTAATTACTGCTAAGCTACCGTGTAATCGTAGGTCAATTACTTAATCTCCCTAAACCCCCTGCTTCTTTATCTACAAAGGGTTGGAGTAAGGATTCAATGAGATGATGCATGTTTTCAATAAAAAGCACTAAACAGTGTCTAAGACAATGCTAAGTAAGCACCTAGTTTTGTAATCACCAAGTTGCCGGGGGAATTACATTGTCATATCATGTTACAACTCTGGCTAAAGTAAGGTTTCAGGGAGCAGGCTGTGAGACAACATTGTTGTGTAAGGAAATTAGAACGGGAGTGCTCCCAGGAGGAACCTGGGAGGGGCAGGCCAGGCAGAACAGGGAAGGGCAGGAAGCCAAACCAGCAGGGAATTTAACCTAAGTCTCAGCCTGGGCTTCCAGGGGACGATGAAATGTAAGGTCCACTTTAGAGGCTGCTCCAGCTCTCTATAAAGGGACTGGGCTTTCATTTGTTGTCATCCTCAGTCATCAAGTACGGTCACTTCAGATACACACATTTGCAGACATTCTGATTCTTGAAACCATCAGACAAAGCAACTTCAGGAGTCCAAGAGCGGTTCTCCAAAGTCAGAGGAACACGCACCAACAAGCACAAACACAGGCACCCGAGGACCAGCGGGCACCCACAATTTTGTCTGTGTCCACTGAACTTTCAGTGTTGCACTTTTTCTTTGAACAGATTTATTAAAATATTCTTAATACACCAAAACCTACGCATGTTTAATGCATACAATTTTAAGAGTTTAAGCATATGCAAATACCCTGGATATAACCACTGTACCACTACCTCCAAAAGAGCGCTTTCTTGTATCCCTTCCAGTTTCTTTTTTCTTTTTCTTTTTACTTTCCTTTCCTTTCTTTTCCTTGTCTTTTTTTTTCTCTTACTTGTTTTGGTAAGAGTTGATCTTTAATCTTTAAATGCACAGTACTGCATTTTATTTATGGGCATCATGTGCTATAGCACCCTCTCAAGCTTATTGATCAAGTGGAACTATAACACTACACTCACTGAATAACAACTCCCCAACTCCCCGGCAACTGCCATTCTTTTTTCTGCTTCTGTAAATTTGACTGCTTTCTATCTTTGTCTGTGTAGAACCGTGTATTTATCCTTTTGTAACAGACTTATTTCATTGCCCTATGCCTACTAGGTCTATCTAAATACTAGGCCACCCTTTCTGGGCTGAATAGTAGTCACTTGTATATATAGTCGATGGACACTTCAGTTCCTATGCTCTGGCTCTTGCGAATAATGCTTGCATAAACATAAAGCCACTATCCCTTTGAGATCCTGATTTTAATTATCTTCAATGCCCATGGTTGTCCCATTTTTCATTTTCTGAGGAGGCTGGACTGTTTCCCACCAACAGTGTACAAAGGTTCCAGTTTTTCTACAACCTCATCAATATGTGTCACATTTGATCTTTCTTGTTTGCTTCCTTGCTTTTCTTTTCTTTTCTTCTCTTTTTTTTTTATACTAGCCAGTCCAACAGGTGTGAGACGGTGTCTCATTGTGGTTCTGATGTGCACTTTCCTACTGCTAGTGACACTGTGCATCTTTGTCCGTACCTGCTGGCCTTTTGCATGTCTTCTTTTGAGAAATACTCATTCAGATCCTTTGCCCATTTTCAAGCAGATTAGTTGTATTTTTACTGCTGAGTTAGAGGAATTCCTTATATCTTCTGGGAATTTACCACTTATGTGTGGTTTATAAATATTTTCCCCTTACATTGGCCACATTTTCATTCTGTTGTTTCCTTTGCTATACAGAAGCTTTTTGGTTTGATGTAGTTCAATTGCCTATTTTTGTTTCTGTTGCCTGTGCTTTGATGTCATATCTATGAAATTGTTTCCAAGAGCATCATGAAGTTTTCTCTGTTTTATCCTAGTAGTTTTGCAACTTCAGGTTTTAGATTTAAGTGAGTAATCTATTTTAAATTGACTTTTTGGTAGTACTGGGGATTGAACTCAGAGGCTTTGTACTTAGCTATATTCCCAGACTGTTTTTAACTTTGTGATAGAGTCACACTAAGTTCCTAAGTTGCTCAGGTTGGGCTCAAACCTGCAATCTTTCTGCCTCCACCTCCCAACATGCTGGAATCATTTTATGATGGTATAAGACAGGAATCCAATGTGATACTTTTGCATTCCATTTCCAAACACCATTCATTGAAGGCTGTCCTCTCCCCATTGTGTATTCCTGGTAATTAAAACATTTTCTCATCGATTACTCTGTGACTCACACTGCAACTCTCTGTGTCAGATAATGCAGTCTTCATTAAGCCTATCTGGCAGGTAAGTGGATTGAGAGTCAGAAAGGCAGCATGATTTTCTGAGTTACCCAGACATGCAGAGAGAGATCACTGTGTAATCTTTCAGCCATCCCAGGCAGAACCGTGACAATGGTAATTTTGGAAGATCTTGCACATTCCAGGGATCTCACAATTGATGATAAGTGGGTTCATGGATGCTGTGGAAATAGCATTTGGGGTACAGATTGTTGTGCATAAGAATGATAAAAAGGCATCTTTCTTATTTATAAAGATGTATGTGTGAGCCTCTGCTCATGTATGTTAATGTATGTGTGTGTATGCATTTGTGTGTGTGTGTGTGTCTGTGTGTGTGTGTGTGTATGGAAGGTTATATGCACCCAAGAATAACAACAAAGAAGATACTAGCAAAAATGCTAAGCATAGGATTAGGGGCAAAAACATGACCAGAAAAGGATGGCCTCTGGTACTTCCAGGGAAGTACCATCTTCCCAACAAGGCCAAGGAGTACACAGAAAACAGTACTGTCTGTAGTGAATTGTGAGCCTATAAGAATCTGAACAATTTTGTATTTGGGTCTTTCTACGTACATTGCATAAAAGCTTCTGAGGGGTCAACCAAGCTGGGCTTGTGATGGGACTTGAGACGGACTTGTGAGGAAGGCTCTGCTATTTGGTCTTTGTCCTTGATGTCAGAGCTGCTTCAGCTTCTTTTGCCTCTCCCTAAGAGTGGAGGGGGATCAGGCATTGGCTTACCAAGTAAAGCAATGGAGAAGAAGCCATCACACTTCCCAACTTCCACAAGAGCTATTGGAAGAGGGAACAAAAGCTCACTATTCCCAGGAAATCATAAAGCTATACCAGTGTTCTTTATTTATTCTTTACTGATATCTGCTGTAGCAGAACGTTAAATGACTTCAAGTAAGGCTTGGAAAACCAAATCTAATTCAGGAGATATTTCTGTATTAACCCAATAGTTCCAACACACTTTCAGTCCCTCAAAGCACGTTATTTCTATGGTTGTATTTTATCAGTAGACAGTTCTGTAAGATTGCCCCTGAGAAAATCAGGAACCAGAAACAGTCAGCAGTGAGAGCCAGACAGACAAAACCAGCCCAGGCAGGAAAGATGCCGGACACAAAATCTGGTTTCTCAGCCTTCCTACCCATGAGGTGGTTTCCAAAGCCACACACCTGGGCTGCAGTCAACAATTCAAGAGGAGTTCTGATGATGTAGAGTGTGTGGTGGGACCAAAGCTGTTCATTCCACATCAGGGAAGTGAGAGAGGTAGAGGAGAGAGGCAATCTCCTTATCTCCTTCAAGATCATACTCCCAGGAGTCAGACCACCTTCCACCGGGCCTCAACTCTTATCCAAGCTGGATACTGAGCCTTTAAGAGAACATTCCAGACCCAAACTATGGCAAGAATTTTTTAAAAATGAAACACTGTCTCCAGTGTTTGGGTTATAAGGTGATGAAACTCATGGAGTCTCCACTTTTTCAGCCCCATGGTCATAGGGTGCAGGGATGTGGAATGTAAGAGCAGTAGCAACAAATCACTGTGGCCCCTTCTATGGAGGGGAGATGCTACTCAAGGGATTCAAACTTGTGGTCACAAGTATATAGTGTGGCGACTACAGGTAATAATGATAGCAAAGTATTATATATTTGAAATTCACTGAGAGCTGATCTTAAGTAGTCTTACCACACCCACAAGTTATCTGTGTGAATGGATGGATGTGTTAGTTAGTTTGACTTTACTAATTGTTTCATAACATTTGTATCAAAATATCACATTTATGTCGAATATGTACAGTTGTTATTTATTAATTATGCTTCAGTAGAGCTGAAAACAGGAAGGCATTGTGTTACAGGACACGTATGAGCTGGGAATGGCAATTGCAGCATGTGACAGCATTTCCAGAAATGAGGCCGCGGGTTTGCAGAGGCTGAGACACATCTTGTTGTGCACTCCCGTCTACTGTGGAAAGGTGGGAAGCAACTGTGAGAGCACCATGAGCCTTACCATTCCCCCTGGCTCCTGTTGTGGAAAGATGGAACACACACACACACACACACACACACACACACACAC
>RJWM01052227.1:0-10173 GCA_004363535.1 Dasyprocta punctata | reverse complement strand
TACATTCTAGAGTGTACTGGTTGTTTGAGTTTTTTGTTGTTGTTTAATAAAATTGTTTCATACTGCTCTGTTCAATTTCTTTCTACCAAATCAAATAACTTTTATGCCCTACTAAATGAAAGTATAGTGAACTTAATTTTTCTTAGTATCACTTAAGTGACTCAGAGTGATTTTAACGAAGACCAAGTTCTTGTATTATTTATCCTGTAAAAAGCTTGGGAGAGTGAACTATCCAATGACTGAATGACCAGGAGCTGTTTTCTGACTAAGTTTCTACTTTTCTTGTTTTCTTCAATTAAAGGTCATTTGTTGAAATATCTTCATTTACCCTGTGGTTTTTTTTGAAAGTATGGAAAAACTGAAAAGCAGGATGTTTCCACCTGAAGATGCTTGAGCAAGCCTGGGTCACGTAGCTGACTGGTCACTTGTTTTAATTGATTTTTTATTTTTATTAGAGAAAAACCTTGCTAGGCTTTGAAAAAAATTAGATTTTTCAGAGATATGTGGGTGACAGGAGGAAATACACTTGGCTTTTGGGTGGACACTGCAGTGTGCCCAGCAAGTTTCCTCCTATCAAGGTCTTGCTGTCTGGCGGCTGCAGCCTTTAGCTGTCAGCTTGTTTCAGGGACAGCCCCAGCTGCAGACAGCTGCCCCACTCAAGGTTGTGGCCCTTCCCAGGCAAAGTCATATTCCACCACAGTGATAGTACGCAGACACAGTCATCTGGGCTCAAAGAGAGGCAACACTCCAGCTCTAAAGTTCCACACGGGGTCAGCTGAGTTGTCACTGGGTGGACACCACAGCTCCACTTCTGCCCACATCTGCCTGCTTCTCCACCATTCTGCAGGTGTTGAGCCCAAGGGCATTCTTTGACAACCAGGGGACATACTAAACTCTGTCTCAGGATCTGGTTTCTGGAGGCATCCAGTTTCCAACTGGCATCACAAAAGTTAAACACCTGGGCAATTTTAGTGACTTTTTCATTTTCCAGTGAGTTCATTTTGCCAGTAGGTAGAAAGAGTTTACCTTGATTATAGCTAGGCTATTAGCTAAATTTATTTAGATGTTTTTTAAAAAATCATAATGTAGACACATATACAGGGTCTTAGCTTGTCCCAGAAGGAGTGAAATCAGTTGGTTCTTGGCCAAAAATTAAGACACAATATTCTGTTACAGTAACACCCACCAACCCACAAAACCAACTAACCAACCAACCAAAAGAGGTGTTGTCTAGATGTAATGGAGAATACTCACCCCATTTATCTCTTAGATTAAAACAAGATATCTTCCTAGTTAGAGTTAGGGTTAGGGTGAAGGTTAAGGTTAGAATTATACCAAATAATACTTTGTGCTTAGAGTCTGAGGTAATACGTGAATCAGTAGAAAAAAATAACTATTTCTTAATTAGTGACCCATTTCCTGGCACATTATCTGTGTCTGATAAATATTTAGAATTAAACTAAATATATGGGAGAATATAGTTTTGATGAATGAAGTTATTGCTTTTTAAAAATCTGATTTTTTATGTACCCAGAAAATATGAAAATGTGTTTAGTTAAAATTAAATGAATAAGAAAACTTGTATTTGATTTCAAAAACTGGTCTTGGGGCCAGGGATATAGCTAAGTGGCACAAGCGCCTGCCTGGCAAGGGTGAGGTCATGAGTTCAATCCCTGATACAAAAAAAAAACAAAAAAAACAAAAAACAAAAAAAAACAAACACCCAAAAAACAAAACAGACAAACAAACAAATTAAAAAACTGGTCTTGAAGATTGTTATTAAAATTCAATAGCTCTTTTAGTGTTTGGTGGTCATACTTTTTATTATTAAATTGGTCAATGTAGCATTTCCAGAAAACGCATATGATTTTTAGTATTTAAAAGTAGAGAAAGTGGATCTTTCCTAACAACTTTGTGAGTTTTCTAAGAAATGGTATAGTTGTCATATTATTTTGACATTCATCTGCACCCGGAAGTGCAGAGTTAAATTATGTATTCATTTACAGTGACTTTGGTTGCATTAATATTTCTGATGCAATTATTCCTTCCTCCTCTGTCCCTATTGTCTACTTTACATGAATGCTGTGTTACCTTAGAAGATTATAAGATACTTCAAAGACTTTTAGCATTGTACAGGGGAATGGAAAATGAATGGATATACAGAATCACTTAATAAATAAATAAAATCCTTATTTTTAAGTTCCTTTAAGGTGATAGACAAATGGATATTACATGATGTTAAATACTTTACAACCAATTTATATCTCTATTACTGGTACAAATATAGAAGAAATGCAGACTAACTGCAGAAAATGCTGAAAAGTGATCGAAACTTTAAAGATGTCAGGCAGTCTAAAGAGATGAATGAATTTAAAGAAACAGTATTCTTTAAACTTATTCATTAAACAAATGTATGTTGAATATCTGTTCTGTGTGGCATTGTCCTTGGTGCTACAGAATGGTGACTTTGTTAACAGTGTATACTTGTCACACTGAGTGCCACATTCCAGGAGAAGAGCTACACACAATTGTTTTAAAATGTCTAACTCGGGACACAGGGCAGCTGGGCTGGGCGCATGGGCACACGCAGACCTTTGCAGGGTGGAGTAACCAGTGAGACAAACGACACGGAAGGGTCTGAAGCAGCAGCAAGCAACTAGAGCTGGACTTCGGAGAACTCCACCAGCAGAAGACCAGTCCCGGCCCCGACACGCAGAGGCTAAGATACCCAGTACATCTCTGAGATCTGATATGGATACTAGCCCAGAACTGTAAACACCAGAGGTATTTTGCCACTTTTATTGTCCCTTGTTTGTTTGATTGGCTACACCTTTCCTGTCTGCTTGGATGTCACCTTGTTTTCTTTGTATTTTGAGGTTATTTTTGTGTTGTTTTGTTTTTCTGTCTCTCCTCTCTTTCTCTGGTCTCCTTTCTTTCTTTCTTAACTTTCTTTCTTCTCCTTTTTGTTCTCCTTCTCTTTCTTCCTTCTTTTTTTTTTTTTCACTGTTTAGGTTTCCTACCTTTCTTTTTCATTTTCTTCCATGGATCTTCTTTCTCTCTTTCCTCAGCTATTTGAATTTAAACTTTCAAGTGAGTAAACTTTGTCTCATCCATTTGTGATAACTTCTTCACATTTTATTTCGTTCTTTTCCTCCTGTGGTCTACAGTTTTCCAGTCATTCTTTGACCTCCAGTGTTGACTCTCCTATATTTGACCTCATTAATCACTTTATCCTGTCCCCTACCCATCTTAAAACCCCCACTTCCTTCAGAAGGGTAAAATCACTCCACTAAGGGGAAAATCACTGCATATGAGTGTATGCTATAGGTTTGATTTTGTTATATAATTTTAGAGTTTGTTCCTTTGGTGCCAGGTAGCAGGTTAATCGTTACCATAGTTTGTCAGCAGTTAAGATGTACTTGAAACTATTGTTATTGCTAACTCTACTACTTTAGCCAGGACTTCATACATGCTATAATCAGTTTTTCTTTCCCCCTTGTATGATAATACTGTATGTAATTGTTCGGGGTCATAATCATCACCACAGCTCAGTACCAAAGGATTGGGTGCTGAGCCAAATGGTAACTTTGCATCCTTTATAAATTGGGAAGGTAAGTTCTTGGGATAGCTATAAAGTACCACCTGCATCTAGAGGACAACCCCGAAGAACAGACATGTCCTAGGGAATCCTCAATACTAGTGATAAAACTATCTATCATAAGAAACCAGCAAGCATCAACATAGAACGCAAATTAAAATAAAAAAGAAGAAATAGAAAACGACAAGACACAGAAGAAAATGCAAGCCCAGACACGCAGCCCACCTAGGACAAGCCCAGAACCCAATAAAGTAGATGAAATTGGAAGTCAAACACCGGAACTTTCTGAAATGATAGCAATAGAGGTGAAAAATAAATGCAAAAGGCTATAGAAAAAATAGATACAAAAAAGAATGGTACAGAAAGAAATGATGCATAATATTAAAGATACCAGATAAAAGAACAGATAAAAGAATAGATGAGCTTAGAAAAATGATGGAAACAAAAAATGCCCAACATATGATAGAAATGGAATCCATGAAACAGACCCAAACAGAAACCCAAGATGTGGGGCGCAGCTGAAGCTGAAGATGGATCACATATGAGGCTGGTGCAAGGCTCGTCAAGAACAGAGAACACCTGAGGTGAGTCACTTGGTTAAGCCGCTCTAATTACAAGAACTCTGGGTGCCTGAGACAGGCCACATGGACAAGCTCTTAGGTGGAGACGTTTCACGTGACACTCAATCTCCCGAGTATATAAATAAATGCCCCACAGCTGTTGGAGCACTCTTGCTCCTTCCTCTCACTCCTTGTCCCTTCCTCCTGCTTTTTGTACTTCCCACCAGGCGAGAGGGCTCCACACAGCCTCAGTTTTCGGTGTGCCAGCTCTTGTCCTTTTTTCATTCTCTCACTGTCCTCACCCTGAACATCAAGAGCTACATAGGATGTGGCACCAAGAGATTAAAACCTCCCCTGAAAGTATGTGCAGCAAATTAACTGAAGAAGAGGATAGAATTTCAGACCTTGAAGACAGAAATGTAGCTAGTGATCATAAAAAGAAAGATATCTTAAAAATAGCAGGAGACCATGAAAAATCAACCCAATGACCACAAGATGAAGTAAAGAAGAATAACATAAGATTGACTGGGATCAATGAGGAAGCTGGAGATGGCACAAATTCCATAAAAAAGTGCTTGCAGAAATAATGGCAGAAAACGTCCCAAGTATGGATCAAGAACTTGATGTACAAATAAATGAAGTATATAGAACTCCAAATAGCCATGACCAAAATAATACTACACCAATACATATAATATTCAAAATTCCAGAAATTCAGCACAAGAACAGAATATCAAAAGCAGCTAGAGAAAATAAACATATCACCTATAAAGGAAAGCCCATCAGAATTATAGCAGACTTCTCAACACAAGCCCTCAAGTTAAGAAGAGCTTACAGTGAAGTATTTCAAATCCTGGAAGAAAATAACTTCCAACCCAGATTGATGTACCCTGCAAAACTATCTTTCAAAATTAATAGAGAAATAATATGTTCACATGACAAAGAACAACTGAAGAAATTCATGAACACTAAACCAACCCTACAAAAAGTCCTGGAAAACATTCTAGACAGAGATAAAAATGACCACAATTCCAAGAACAACAGAAAGAAACGACCAGGTAGGGCAAATGATGAAACAGAGGGAAAAAGTAGGGAACCAACAGCAAGAAAATATCATGACAAAGATAGACCAATACATATCAGCTATAACCATCAATGTAAATGGCCTTAATTCACCAATCAAAAGAAACAGACTGGCAGAATGAATCAAGAAACAAGATATAACAACATGCTGTATACAAGAAACACATTTAAATCAAAAAGAAATTCATAGACTGAAAGTCAAAGGATGGAAAACAATCTTCTATGCAATAGGAACTCAGAAAAAATAGGTAGCTATCCTATTTCCAGACCATGTGTACTTCAAACCAAGAAAAATCAAAAGAGATAAAGAAGGTCATTATATACCTGTTAGGGGAAAACTTCAAGAGAAGGAGATAACAATTACAAATATCTATGCATCAATTATGGGAGTACCCAACTATATAAGACAATTATTAATAGACATGAAAAAATCAAACAAGTAATAACACAATTGTAACAGGAGACCTGAATTATCCCATTGGCACAAAGAAAACAAAAAATCAGTAAAAAAAAAAAATCAGAACTGAACCAAACCTGTGAATGAATGGACTTAGTAGATGTTTTCAGAGTATTCTACCCAACATCATCAGTATACACATTCTTCTCAGCTGCACATGGGACATTCTTTAAAATATACCTTATTCTAGCCCACAGAACATTCTTAAGTAAATGAAAAGGAATTAAAATTATACCATGCATATTATCTGACTACAGTGCAATGAAATTGGAAATCAATGGCAAAAGAAATTGTAAAAACTACATAAACACATGGAAATCAAATAACACCTTCCTTAACAATGAATGGGTCACAGATGAAATCAAGGAAGAAATTAAATAATATCTACAACTAGATGAGGTTGCAGATACAACATACTGGAACTTACAGGACACAATGAAAGTAGTCCTAAGAGGGAAATTTATAGTGGTGAATTCTCACATCAGGAATACTGAACAAGCACAAACAACCTAATGTTGCACCTCAAGCTTCTAGAGAAAGAAGAGTAAGACAAGCCCAAAGCCCATGCGAGGGAGGAAATTGTAAAGATCAGAGCAGAAATTAATGCAATGGAGACCAATAAAACAATACAAAGAACTAATGAATCAAAGAGTTGGTTCTTTGAAAGAATAGATAAAATTGATCAACTGTTAGCCAACCTTATCACAAAAAAGGAAAAAAAGACTCAAATTCATGCACTGAGGAATGAAAAGGATCAAATCATTACAGATCTTGTGGAAATTCAGAACATCATCAATACCTATTTCAAAAATCTTTACTCCCATAGGATAGAAAACACAGAAGAAGTGGGCAGATTCCTAGATATATATGAATTACCAAAGCTGAATCAAAAAGCTATAAAAATTCTTAATAACCCAATATCAGCTAATGAGATAAAAAATGTAATTAAAAACTTACCAACAAAGAAAAGCCCAGGTCCTGATGGATTCACTGCTTAATTCTACAAGAAATTTAGAGAACATTTAATGTCAATACTCCTCAAACTCTTTAATGATATTGAAAGGTAAGCAATACTCCCTCATTCCTGGAGGCAAGTATTACCCTCATACCAAAACCAGAGAAAGACCTAAACAGAAAAGAAAACTATAGAACAATCTCCCTAATGAACATAGATGCAAAAATTCTCAATAAGATAGTAACAAGCAGAATGCAGCAAATCATCAAGAAGATTATACATCATGACCAAGTGGGATTCATCCCAGGAATGCAGGGATGGTTCAACATACGCAAATCGAGAAATGTAATACACCATATCAACAGAGCTAAAGACAATAATCATATGGTCACCTCAATAGATGCAGAAAAAGCTTTTGACAAGATCCAACACTCATACATGATAAAAAAAATCACTACAGAAAATCAGAATAGATGGTCTTTATCTTAATTTGATAAAAGACATCTATGACAAATCAACAGTTAACATCATACTAAATGAACAAAAACTGAAAGCTTTCACTCTAAAATCAGGAACAAGACAGGGATGTCCACTCTCACCACTCCAGTTCAACATAGTTCTGGAAATATTAGTCAGAGCAGTTAGACAAGAGAGACAAGTGAAAGGAATAAGGATAAGAAAGGAAGAAGTTAAATTATCAGTATTCTCAGTTGACATGAAAATCCACAGAGAAGCCTCCAAGAACTCCACCAAAAGACTTCAAGATTTAATGACTAAATTTGGTAGTGTCATCAGATACAAAGTCAACCCTCAAAAATCAGAAACAACAAGCTCACTGAGTGAGAAATTAGGGAATCACACTCTTCACAATAGTATCCAAAAATAAAAAAATGAAATACTAGAAATCAGTCTAACAAAGGAAGTAAAAGATCTATAGAATGAAAATTACAGTACTCTCAAAAAGGAAATTGAAGAAGATTTCAGAAAAATGAAAAGATATCCCTTGTTCATAGACAGGAAGAACCAACATAGTGAGAATGGCCATACTTCCAAAATTCTTATACAGATTTAATGCATCTTATCAAAATAACATTAGTTTACCTCACAGGACTAGAGAAGACATTCTTAAAATTCATTTAGAACTGTAAGATACCTAGATTTTTTAAGGCAGTTCTGGACAACAAAGGCAAGACAGGCAACATCAGAAAACCTGACTTGAAATTACACTGCAAAGCTACTGTGATAAAATTAGTGTGGTACTGACAAGAAAACAAAACAAAACTAAACTAAACAAACAAACAAGCAAGCAAAAAACAGACCTGAGAATCAGTGGAACAGATTAGAAGATGTAGACATGACTATGAAGACACTCAGTCACCTTATCTTTGACAAAAGGGACAAACAGTTTCGCTTGAAGAAAGAGAGCCTCTTTAATAAATGGTACTGGAAAAACTGGCTTTTCAGATATTGAACACTAAAACTAGACACATGCTTATCATGTGCACTGAACTAAAGTCAAAACGGATCAAGGATCTAAATATGAAGATATAAACACTAATTGTACTGGAAGATAATGTAGGGAGAAATCTTAAGACAAAGGTGTTGGCAGAGACTTCATGGACAAAACCCAAACTGCACAGGAAGTACTTCAAAGAATCAACAGCTGGAATCTCATCTTATTAAAAAATTTTTGTACATCTAAAAAATCATCAACAGAGTGGAAAGAGAACCCCAGACTGGGAAAAAATTTTAGCCAACTGTCCCTCAGACAAAGGACTTTTATCTAGAACATAGAAAGAATTAAAAAAAAAGGACTCCCCCAAAGTCAAAGACCCAATTCAAAAATGACCATCTGAGATGAATACACATTTCTCAGATGAAGAAATATAAATGGCAAATAAATATATGAAAACAAGTTTGACATCACTGGTCATTTGAGAAATGGAAACTAAAACAACACTGAGATTCCATCTCAACCCGGATAGGGTGACTGTCATCAAGAAATCAACCAATAATGAACACTGGAGGGGTTGTAGCGAAGTAGGAACTCTTCTCCACTGTTGGTGGGAATGTAGACTGGTGCAGCCACTGTGGAAATCAGCGTGGAGATTTCTCAAAAAGATCAGCGGTCCCATTTGACCCAGCTATTCAATTTCTGGGTATTTTCCTAGAAGAATTAAAAACATCATACCACGGTGATATATGTGCACCCATGTTTATAGCAACACAATTTGTAATAGCTAAATCTTGGGAAGAACCCAAATGCCCATCAACTGAGGAATGGATAAAAAAGATGTGGTATTTTTAGACTTTGGAATACTATCCATCTATAAAGAAGGATAAACTTGATTCTTTTATAGATAAATGGATGCAAGTTGAGACCATACTCATAAGTGAAATAAATTAGACACACATATGCAAACATCATATTGTCTCCCTAGTGTAAGAAGTTGAAAGAGTAAATAAAATCCAAAATATACAGTAGATATTGTGAAATAGGAAGAAACTATTCAAAAGAAAAGAGAAACCGAGATAGGGGAAAGGAGGAAAGAAGGAAGGGAAAAGGAAAAAAAAGTATATCTATCTATCTATCTATCTATATATATATATATACACTTTTAGTTGACTGAAAAGAAAAGTTTGTTTATATTGTTTGATCGATTTTTCATGCCTATGTCTTATACTATGAGCAACTACTTTTGAAGATAATAATATGCAATGCATTAATCATTGTTACTCTCCTAGTATCTTGTTTTGAAATTTTGTATCATTTTTGTTTTTTCTTTTTAAAATAAGATAAAAAATTAAATGTCTAAATCTATTACATATATATATGTGTGTGTGTATATATATATATATATATATATATATATATATAGCCAGGCAATCAAAATCCTAAATGTTGTGAAAGAGTGATGAAGAAAGAGAATTATGGTACACAAAGATTACTCTTTTGAAATAAATTAGGTTAGCAAAAGCTTCCCCAGTGAGAACATATTTGGCCAGAAGCTTGAATAATGTCAGGGATGGATCCATGAAAATACCTGGGGTGGGGGAGAAAGAAAATACCTGGGGGAGGAATGTTAAAGTTTCAGGATACTGCCGTTGCAAAAGCATTGAAGTAGAAATAAGAATTTCATGTATGATATATTCAAATCAAAAAGTTAAAATATTAAACCCCTTATTTGTACAAGACAGTTTAATGGTATCAAAGGACAAAGAAAAGACAGAACTAGTCAATTTTCACCTTTTTAACCAATAGAGGATCATCTTTAAAAATAACAGAAAACTCAAACAATGTTAGGTGATAAGAATTCTGGGCATGGTGGTACACTCCTGTGACCCCAGCCACTCAAGGCTGAGATAAAAGGATTACCATGAGTTTGAGTTCAGCCTAGGCTACACAGTAAATTCAAAGTCAACCTGGACTACATAGCTAGGCCCTGTGTCTAAAAAGACCAAAAAAAAAAAAAAAAAAAAAAAAAAAAAAAAAAAAAAAAAAAAAAAAAAAAAAAAAAAA
>RJWM01052226.1:0-10165 GCA_004363535.1 Dasyprocta punctata | reverse complement strand
AGCCAATTGTCCATCAGACAAAGGACTCCTATCTAAAACATATAAAGAATTAAAAGAAATCAGGCCCCTAAAATTCAAGGACCCAATCCAAAAATGGGCATCTGAGATGAATACACACTTCTCAGAGAAAGAAATACAAATGGCAAATAGATATATGAAAAAATGTTCAACATCAATGGTCATTCGGGAAATGCAAATTCAAACAACGCTGAGATTCCATCTCACTCCAGAAAGAATGACCAAGATTAAAAAATCAACCAACAACAAATGCTGGAGGGGCTGTGGGGAAAAAGGAACTCTTCTCCACTGTTGGTGGGAGTGTAGACTGGTGCAGCCACTGTGGAAGTCAGTGTGGAGATTCCTCAAGAAGCTAGGATTAGAGATCCCATTGAACCCAGCTATACCACTTCTGGGCATATTCCCAGAAGAATTGAAAACATCATACCACAGTGATATCTGTGCACCTATGTTTGTAGCAGCCCAATTCGTAACAGCCAGATCTTGGAAACAACCCAAGTGCCCATCAATCAAAGAATGGATAAAAAAGATGTGGTATTTTTATACAATGGAGTACTACTCAGCTATTAAGAAAGCGTGCATTGAGACCTTTGTAAGTAAATGGTCATGACTTGAGACCATACTCGTGAGATAAATCAAACCCGCATGTGTAAATACCGTATTGTCTCCCTAGTATAAGTAACGGAAAAGTATATATGATCCAAAATCTATAGTAAATACTACGTAGGGGTGAAGAACAGCTCAAAGTGCAAGAGTAACTGGGAAGGGAAAAGGCAGAAAGAGAAAAGGGAAGAGGAAAAGATATAAACCTGTATATATGTATATGTAAGATAACTAGAATGAACACACTCTTGAATCTGTTCGTTGTTGAGAAGGAACAATTAATGCTCATATGATTAGATTAATTTTACATGTCTATATCTGTTAATGTAAGTAACCATTTTATGCAATACTGCAACCATTGTCAAGTTTCTATCATCCGATTTTGTAAATCTGCAATGTTACTGTAGTGTATTTACTCTAGTCATTTGTTTGTCTCTTTTTTTGTTGTTTTTGTTTTATATGTCTTTTTTCTGTTCTTTTTTTTCCACTAAAATAAAAAAAAAGAATATGGTGGCTGAGTGTCTTTGTAGTTTGTTCTGTATCTTCCATTCTGTGCCATTGATCCTCAGGTCTGGTTTTTTTTGTTGTTTTTTTTGTTTTGTTTTGTTTTGTTTTTGTTTTTGTTTTTGTTTTGCCAGTACCATGCTGATTTTGTTGTAACAGCATTGTACTATAATTTTTTCTGTGATTGTGATGCCTCTTGCCTTGCCTTTTGCCCAGGATTGCCTTTGCTATTCTAGGTCTCTTGTTGTTCCATATGAATTTTAGGAATGTTTTCTCTAGATCTGTGAGGTATGCTGATGATATTTTGATTGGAATTGCATTAAATCCATATAAAAGTTTTGGGAGTATGACAATTTTCACTATGTTCGTTCTTTCTACACATGAGCCAGGCATATCTTTCCATTTTCTGAATTCCTCTTCCATTTCTTTTTTCAGAGTAACATAATGTTCAATATATAAATATTTTACCACCTTTGTTGGACTGATTCCTTAGTGTTTCATTTTTTAATGCTATTGTGAATGGTGTGGTTTCCCTAATTTCTCTCTCAGTGAGTTTGTTCTTTGTGTACAGAATTGCTATTGACTTTTGAGTATTGACTTTGTACCAAACTATGCTGCTGAATTTGCTTATTAAATCTAGAAATCTGTTGGTGTAGTTTTTGGGGTTTTCTATGTAGATTATCATGCCACCTGCAAATAATGATAATTTAACGTCTTCCCGTCCTATCTTTATTCCTTTTATTTCCCTCTCAGCTAACTGCTCTGGCGAATGTTTCCAGAACTATACTGAACAGGAGTGATGAGAGTGGACAATCTGGTATTGTTCCTGATTTTGGAGTGAAAGCTTTCAGTTTCTGAGCACTCAGCATGATGCTGGCGGTTGGTTTGTCAGAGATGACTGTCTTGGTTTCTTCTCTCTCATTGCTGGGACAAAATACCTGATACCCAAAATGAAAGAAGGAAAGGATTACCTACTTCACTGTTTGTGGAAGTTTCACTCCATAATCAGATGACTCCAAGGCAGGGCGGCATGGCACTGGGGCAACACTTCAAGGCAGCAGTCAGTAAAAGCAGGGAGAGCAAAAGTGGGGGTGACAAGCCTCTTCTCCTCCCTTATATTGTAAGCAGGCTACTGCCCGCCATGGCACGCATAGCACTCACACAGCTCTGTGCCCTCCTATTGGACAGGCTGAGGATATTTGCAAATGAAGGATCCTGGCTCCTTACTGAGTCTCTTAGTTAAATTTCTAAACTTCTCAAGTCAACACAATGTATCAACCATATCAATGGCTTGTATCAGATTAAAGTAAAGACCATCCATTCTGATTTTCTCTAGGTTTTTTATCAGGAATGAGTGCTGGACTTTATCAAAAGCTTTTTCTGTATCTATTGAGATGCTCATGTGATTTTTTACATTTCACTCTGTTAATATGGTGCATTACATTTATTGACTTGTATATGTTGAACCATCCCTGAATTCCTGCGATGAATGCCACTTGGTCATGGTATGTAATCTTGATGATTTGCTACATTCTGTTTGCTAGCATTTCACTGAGGATATTTGTATCTATGTTCACTGGAGAGATGGGCCTGTAATTTTATTTTTGGTCGGGTCTTTCTCTGGTTTTGGTGTAAGGGTCATATTTGACTCCCAGAATGAATTAGGAAGAATTGCTTGACTTTCAATTTCACTTAAGAGTTTGAGGAATAATGGTATTAAATTATCTCTAAATTTCTTATCGAGTTCAGCTGTGAATCCATCAGGACCAGGGATTTTCTTTGTTGGTAAATTTTTAATTACATCTCAATTTCATTAACTGATATCAGGTTATTCAGAAGTTTTATATTGTGTTATTCAGATGTTTTATATCTCCTTGATCCAGCTTTGGTAATTCATTTTTTCCAGGAATCTGTGCATTTCTTCTGTGTTTTCCACCCTGTGAGAGTACAAATTTTCAAAGTAAGTACTGATGATCTACCGACTTCCCACAGAATCTGAAGTGATTTCACTCTTTTCATTTCTTATTACATGAATTTGAATTTCCCCCCCTATTTAATTAAGTTGGTTCTGGGTTTATCAATTGTATCCATTCTTTAAAAGAACCAATTCTTCGATTCATTAATTTACATTGTTTTCTGAGTATCAATTGCATTGATTTCTGGTCTGATCTTTATAATTTCCTCCCTTCTCTGAGCTTTGGGCTTGACCTTCTCTTGTTTTTCCTTTCCTGATCACTAGTTGCAATCTTTTCTTCAAGATCTGAAAGTCTATCTTCACTTTCATTCAAATGGTTTTGCCAACTTTTGATGGAATGTTTGATTTCCTGGATATCACTTTGAATCTGTTTCATGCTTTCTACTTCTTTCCTATGTTGTCTATTCAAGGTTTTCATCATTTTCCAATGCTCCTCTATTTTTATCTGCCTTCTTTAGATAAGTTCAGCATGTCTTTCAGTATGTTTATCATTTCCTGTTTTATCTGACAGATTATTTCTTATCTGATTGCCGTTATAGCCCCATGGAGCTGTTTCTATACTTCCACTGCTATCATTTCAAAAATTTCAGGTGTATGACTTATCCTTTCTTGTATGTCTGTGTCTCCTGGACTTGTTTGGAGTGGGCTGGAGCTTTGAGATTGCATTTCGCTCCTTCATTTTTTATTGTCCGGTATTCCTCCACAGCAGCTGAATGCCTACTCCCAGCTGATTCTTGCGTTGGCATCAATTGCCTGTAGAGCAGTGGGTCTCCCCAGCTGGGTGAGAGTCACTGGGTTGGCCTTTTTTGGATCCATGATGGCTCACTGAGGATTCCAGGCTGGTTAGAGGCCACTTGGTGGACACAGAAAGACTCACCAAGTCTCTCAGGCTGGGTTGGAGTCAGTGGGTGGGACTTTCTCAGGTCACATGTGGCTCACAAAGGTTCTCTGGCTGACTGCGGGGTCACTGGGTGAGCTCTTACCTGACCCCTTGAGTCCTGAGGTTCTTTGGTTGGCTGGGGTTCATTGGATGGGACTCTCCTGGGCCTTGCGCTGCTCACAGATGCTCCCCAACTGGCTGGGCATCGCTGAGCAGAACAATTGAAATTCTTTCTGCATATGTGTCCTGGAGTTCTGTGATTGACAGATCACACCCACTTTCCCAGCCACTGGCCATGCTCAGATCTGCATCAGCGGGATCCAATGTCTCCCACTGGGTCCAACTTCCTAATATGCCATGTAGTTATCATCTCATAAAAGGGCTCAGCAACTGATGAATTTGGAGTCTGCATGAACCAGTACTCTCTCTAGGCTGTACCTCTGACTTTTGATCCAGTGGGATGAAGCCTTCAGTGCAAGACTCCTTAGGGAATACCCCATATTTAAACCATAAGGGTAATTCCGGTTTAACACTGATGCTGGTCAACTACGAGATGGACTAGAAGTGGATGCCACTTCAGGTCTATCTATCTCAGTTGCTCCAGACATTTCAGGTTCTGACTCAAGCAAATTCTTGTATTCAGTGATGCACTAATGTAGTTCCATTATTTATATCTCTTCATTTCTTTTTCCTGTTGCAGAAATGACCATTCACTGGTCATTGAAAATCCTTGTGAAGATGTAGAGAATCTAGAGGTTTAATTCATTATAGTGAGAATTCCAGATGGTACAACCCTGTTGGAAGATGGTGATGTAGGCGATTTCAAAAGTGAAAATATCCTCACCTTACAATCCACAAATCATAAATGTTAGGGCTGCCATGTGTCACAAATCTGAAAGATGGATTCCAGATACTTATGTATGGTGAGCAAATCATTCCATGTGTCTCCTGCTGGTAAAGGAAAAGGAGTTTTGTTAACTGAAGTTAATGGGGACATGTGGTCAGGTGTGTATGTCTTTGCCAACAGAGCAAAACAGTTCATACTGATGATAAAAGCAGTGCTACAAATCTGAAGGAGTATGAAGAAAAAAGATCTATCAGTGTTCTGGATTTTAAAAGATGGGGATCCCACACTGAGTGCTTTCATTGGATCTCTCTGGATATAATGGACATAAATGATTTATTGGGTGCTCAATAATCTCCAGGCCATCAAATGCAATCTCAAATGCCTTGCTAGTCTGGAGCAAGTTCAGGAGACTTTGAAATAGAGGGCATTGGAAGCCACACACCTAAATTTCTGAAAAGATAGCAAGTGAAATAAAGAAACAAATTCATGAGGCTGTAGGTGAAATCAGATCAGAAATAATCTCTTGGGTACAAAGGAAATGGTATCCATGATGATGGAATTGCTTGGCATAGCTGGAGAAGACACAGAAAAAAATAGAGGAGCATGGGAAAATGATGGAAACTTTGAATAAAAAATATAGGAAAGAAATAGAATGCATGAAACAGATCAAACAAGGATTCAGAAATTAGAAATTCCGTTTAAAGCTGGAAAAAATGCTTGAATGAAACTGAACATAGGGAGAGTCCAAGATGGTAGTGTGCTAAGCAGCAGAGACACACCCTCCAGATGCTGGAAGATAGCAACAGGAGGAATACAAGAAGAGAAAAGTGGCTGCCCTGGACCCAGGATGAATCTGAAGCACAAATTGAAGACCACGGAGAGAGTGAAGAGAGAAACTTCATCATAGAAGAAGGAAGTACCTGGTGGTAGCTTCTCCCTGAGATGGCACTCCCTGCATGAGAGGAATAATTTGAACCTGCAGATGCATGGTCTCAATGACAGTGACAGATGTTGACTCCAGAAGCCTCTGTGGAGAGACGAGGCAATGGAGGGGAGCAGCGGGTGTGGGAAGAGCAGCAGATGGGAAAGACTCCCCTGGCTGGAGGTGAGTGCAAAGGCCTCAGTCTCCCTGCAGGAGACAGAGAATGGCCTGGAGCCATCTTAGAGGTAGGCCAGCTGAGCTCAAAATCAAGCGCTGTTGCTGCCTCCCATATAGCGCTCCCAACAGGGCTCAGACTCGTGGAAGGTGCACAGATGGTGGTGAGCCAAAGGTGAACAACTGGTCTCCAAAAGAAAGTGCAGGCTTACTGAGATTAGCCACTGCCCTGCCAAAACTACTGCTTGTTTGCTGGAATAGATTGCCTCAGATCAGGAATCTGTCTCTGCAGGTTATCTGCCAGTGAAAGCAGAAACAAACCTGGACAAACCTAGACATGGACTTTTTTCTCTTTACCTCTCTCTCTCTCTCTCTCTCTCTCTCTCTCTCTCTCTCTCTCTCTCCTGATTTTGATTTCTCGTTTTTGTTTATTTCTTTTTTTCTTTCTCCTTCATTGTTTGATTTTATTTTTATGTATGTGTGAACATGGACTCTACCCTCTTTGTGGTTGTGGTCCTGTTGTGTTCTGTTCTGTTTGGCTCTTTTCATCTTTTCCTTCACTCTTTTCCTCCTGTCTTCTACACGAGTTTCCCAAAGTTAGCGTGAGCCCCCTTTCTCCTCCAACCTTACTTCTAATTTCTTCCTTTTCTTCCAATTCTGTATATTCTTCTTAATCTGTTTTAAATTTTAACCCCTGAGGGTAAAATGGACATTCCAATTTTGTATATTGTACACTGCATATCATTTTGTGGTTTGTTTAGCATTTTGCTCTATAATGACAAATTTAGTTCATATGGCTAACAGTGACCAATTAAAGGGTAGGTCTGTTTTTCATTTTCTAGGCTCTAGTTGATGCTATTGGTACCTCTATAGCCAAAATTGACATAATTGTTCTAAACAACTGCTGATTCTGGTATTCAATGACTGAGACTAAGGGTCATAGGAAATATGATTGCACGGTGCTAAAGTCCCACGGAGTAGGCCAAACAAATAACAATTTCTCATCTCCAACAAACTGAAGAGGTAAGATCTTTCAACAGACTCAAAACCCAAAAACAAGCTATACCTGGATGATACCTTAGAGAAGTGGTCATCACCTAAGGGTAGCAGATGGTAGCCATAAAGCAAACCACCATAGGCAATTTAGAAGCATCACTGCAGGAATTAAATAAAAACAAAAAAGAGAAAAAAGCAAAAAAGAAAAGAAAATGAAAAGACACTTACACAAGTTGCAACAGCAGACATCCAGTTTGCCACAGACAAATCTAGGGGTCAATGAGGTAACAGAATCCGAGAGCCTCCACCAGGGCTCTCTTAAGTGGTAACCACAAAGCAATTGAGAGAGGCTCTCGATAAACTGAAATCAGAAATAATCTCTAAGGTAATTACCGAGATAATGTCGAAAATAAAGATAATGCTTAGTGATGTTAGAGCAGATACAGAAAAAATAGATGAGCTTAAGAAAATTATGGAAGCACACTATAGGAAAGAAATGCAATCCATAAAGCAGATTCAAGCAGATACATAGGAGAATAAATATTCCTTTGAAAGTGTTTGAAGTAAATTAGGCCGACGTGAGAAGAGGATCTCAGGTATTGATGACAAGCTTGCAGTTAGTGACCAGGAAAAGGAAGATTTCTGAAAAAAAAAGCAAAGGACCATGAGAATTCAACCTAGCAGCTACTAGATGAGACAAACAAGAATTTAAGATTGATTGGAGTCGGCCCCGGGGCAACTGTAGTTCCGAACTTGCAGACAGACCCAGGGTGCGGGCGGCATCACTCCGGGGTGCACTCCGCCTAGCTGCCTGGGACCGGGAGGCCTTGGCCCCCACCCAGTTAAGGCAGAGGCTCCACTGGCAAGCCCTGGAAAGCTGCCCTCCCTTGCTGCACACAGGCCCCAGCCCTACCGGCTCCCGAGATTCAGAACGACCCAAGAATCAGCTCGAACCTCAGGAGAATGCCCAGACAGCCTCACGGGACACAGAGGTATGCAGCCCAGCCCAGATCAACCCAGGACCCCACAGCTGCTCACTGGGGATTGACCAACATAGCTGCAGGGACTTGGAGAGCTTGGGCTCCCTGCACGAGAGTGCAGAGCGCACTCGAGCTCCATACTTCAGTGGAGCGGCTTGTGTGTGTGCCATCCCAGAGCTCACGCGCACACCCCTGCACAGCCAGGTTGCTCCCGGCACTGTAGGCCTGGGACTTGCCCGGGCATGCCCCAGCGAAACTTTAGTTCCAAACTCGCAGACAGACCCAGGGTGCGAGGGGCATCACTCTGGGGTGCACTCCACCTAGCTGCCTGGGACCTGGAGGCCTTGGCCCCCACCCAGTTAAGGCAGAGGCTCCACCCGCATGCCCCGGGAGGCCGCCCTCCCTTGCAGCACACAGGACCCAGCCCTACCAGATCCCGCTATTCAGCATGACCCAAGAATCGGCGCGAACCTCAAGGGAACACTTGGCCAGCCTCGCAGGACACAGAGCCACATAGGTTCTAGAAGAAAATGACAAAACGAAAGACCAAGAGGCAGTCTCTGTCCCCCAGCCCACAAAGAACAAACCCAGGAGACACTAAAATGAAGACAGTGGGAGTCACACAAAGGGACTTTCTGAAATGATAGAAAATGCAATAAAGAAACAGCTTGATGAAGCTAGAGAGAAATTCTAATCAGAAATATTCTCTCAGCTAAAAAATGAAATGAAAATCATTAATAAAGAAATGTTGTGTGTATCTAAAGAAGAGCAAGACAAAAAAATAGAAGAACTTAAGAAAATGATCGAAACCCTGAATGAATAATATAAGACACAAACAGAATGCATGAAACAGATGCAAAGGGAAATGCAAAAAATGAAAAACTCCATGGAAAGTTTGAAAAACTGCTTAAATGAGACTGAAGATAGAATCTCAGACCTTGAAGACAGCATGGGGGATCATGGCCATGAAAGAAAAGATCTCCTAAAAAGAGTAAGGAACAAAGACACAACAATTCAACAGCTGAAAGATGATGCCAAGAGAAATAACGTAAGATTAATAGGCATAAATGAAAAAGCAGGGGTCAATACTAATGACCTGCGAAGACTATTCACAGAAATAATAGCTGAAAACGTCCCAAACATGGAAAGAGAATCTGAAATACAGGTAACTGAGCCATACAGAACCCCAATTAACCACAACCAAAATAAATCCTCACCCAGACATATAATAATAAGGGAATCAGAAATACAGCACAAGAACAAAATACTAAAAGCTGTCAGAGAAAAGAAACAGATCACCTATGAAGGAAAGCCTATCAGAATCACGGGAGACTTCTCAACACAAACTTTTAAATTAAGAAGAGCTTGGAGTAAAGTATTCCAAACCCTCAAAGAAAACAACTTTCAAGCCAAATTGATGTACCCTGCAAAACTATCCTTCAAAATTGATGGAGAAATAAGATACTTTCATGACAAAGAACAACTGAAAAAATTTATGGCCACCAAACCAACACTACAGAGAGTACTGAAAGACACTCTAGAAAGAGACAAAGATAGCCACAATCTTAACAACAACAAAAGGAAACCACTAAGTAGGGCAAGTAATTAAACAGAAAATGTAGAAAATGAACAACAGAAAGATATCATGACAGGGATGAACCAGTACATATCAGTTTTATCAATCAATGTAAATGCTCTCAACTCACCAATAAAAACAAACAGACTAGCAGACTGGGGTAAGAAACAAAATCCAACAATATGCTGTGTACAAGAAACACATTTGACTCAAAAGGAAATTCACAGACTAAAAATCAAAGGCTGGAAAACAATACTCCGTGCAACAGGAACCCAGAAAAAAGCAGGGGTAGCTATTTTGTTTGCAGGCAATGCAAACTTCAAACCGAGAATGATCAAAAGAGATAAAGAAGGTCACTACATACTTGTTAGGGGAAAACTTCAAGAGGAAGAGATTACAATCATAAATACATATGCACCGAATATGGGAGCACCCAACTATGTAAGACAATTCTTAATAGACATGAAAAACCAAATAATAATACAGTTATAACAGGGGACCTTAACACCCCATTGTCACAGAGAGATAGATCAACCAAACAAAAAAATCAGCAAAGAAATAGCAGAACTGAATCAAGCTTGTAAAAAAATGCACCTAGTAGATGTATACCGAGTATTCCACCCATCAACATCAGAATACACATTCTTCTCAGCTGCACATGGGTCATTCTCTAAAATAGATCATATACTG
>RJWM01052225.1:0-10167 GCA_004363535.1 Dasyprocta punctata | reverse complement strand
TTTATTTATTGCATACTAGTGGTTAATCTCAAAGTATATTTCTCCACATGCTAACAAATTTTTAGGTAATTTTAAAGAATCATTGCAAACAAAAAACAACCTCGCACTTGCTAGGCAGGTGATTGTGCCACTGAGCTAAATCCCTGGCCCGCAAGAGAAAATTCTTTAACTTTAGCACTGATTAATTTCATTTGTGACTCTATACAAATCACTTGTATGAGGTTTGGATTCAAAATTTGCCAGGATTAAATCTTTATACTAGCACTATGTTAAATGTTTTAATTTCATAATTAATAATGAACTGGTAGGTAAACTACAGATCCAAGTACCTAAAACCTGTGGATTGATGAAGCAATAAAATGAATACTTCATTGTAGATTCAGAAATATGACTATCTACAATTATGAAAACTCTATAATAAAAATTAAGTCATCCTATTACTGATTTATAAAATATTTTAAGGAACTTTTATGATTCTAAGATGGAAAGTACCAGCTTAATTGCTGAATTTAGTTTTAAATATTGCTATGCTCTAATTGTGTCCTGCCAAAATTTTTATTGAAACCTAATCCCTGTGTGAGAATATTTGGAGATGGGACTCTTGAGAGGTGTTAAGTTATGAGGATAAGAGTCCTCATGAGTGAGACTAATGTCCTACTAAAAAAACACAAGAGAAATTCCTTACACAGTTCTCCATGTGGAGACATGGGAAAATTGCTATCTTTGAGCCAGAAAGTGAGCCATCACTAGACACCCAAAATACTGGCATTTGTATCTTGAACTTCTCAACTGGAAGAAGTGAGAAATTTCTGTTGTTTATAAACAAGTTAGCTTATGCTATTTTGTTACACAAACACAAATAAACAAATATTAATGTTTAGCTGAAAGGATGTTTTGAAAAAGTGAGATAACAATTACTGTTTATGAAGCATACAAGTGAATACTGAAATGAAAGTTATACATACTAAATTTCTTTTTCAGTTTATCTCTAATACCTTGTTTAAAACATCCTGTATCACATTTTTTTCCTACATCAAGGTGATAAAGTCAGTTAATAAATGAAATGTCCAGCACATATATTTGATCTTATGAACATAAAACTTTTCTCAGTCCATGAAGTTGTATTTCTCACAGTGGTATTCTAAATATTGATGCATTTCATAAAATATGACTTGGTCTTAATGCACTTGTGACACTTAAGTGTTATTCATACCAACTATATTCTAGCAAAACCAAGAATGGATTTATTAGTTGTATACTATACTGAAAATATAAATTTAACAGTCTCAGTAAACTAGAGTTAATTGAAACTATATTTGTTTGAGAATAATTGAAGTGTTATCTAAGTTCTAAAAGGGATAAATATCTTGATCAAAGAAAAAGAAGCAAATGAACATTAAATTTAGTGTGCTTTCTAGCAGCTAATATGAACAGAGAAAAACTGAGTAATGCAGTTCATCTTATCTATTATGAAGAGGTACATCTTATCAGAAATGAAAAATAAAAGGATAAGGAAATAAAACAAAAACAAAATCTATATTGGACTTGAAGGGAAGATTATTAGGCAGTCATATGCTGAAGACATGCTTGATAGCATTATAGACGACAGTCATAACGTCATGTGACATTTTCTTAAGTCACCTAATTATGAACCTCAAAACAAAATGTTAAATCCTAATTCAATGGTTTCCATGAAAAACCTAATTCAATGGTTTCCAAGTGTTTCCATGAAAAACAGTTCAACTGTATGGTTACTGGCTGTCTGCCCTCTTAAAAAAATAGAATTTTAGAGACTCTATAGAAATAAATGGCTATAATGTCCCTTGGGTCAGGCCTTTCAAATATCAGTTGTAAAGCTTTGACAGCAGCCTTATGAGAAAAAAATTCAAGTTCAGAATCCACACAAGTAGGAGAAAGGTGTTCTGAGTTTTGATTGAAAGGAATCCTCATGTTTTGGAGACCTGGGATATAGGCTGTAAGGTTCACATTTTGAAATGAATTCAAGCAATATGACTAAATCCAATCTGTGTACACTTCTTTATGCAGTAATTCTTTGGAGTTAAGTGGAAGATTCCTGAAAATGACACAATAATTCTTATTTTACATTATAAAATTCAGAGGTGCTTTGAAAATAGTTTCTGTCATTTCTCTTTAATCTTCAATGTTTTCCTTATTTATTAGTGCACTTTTATGACTAAAATGTTCACATCTAATAGTGCAACTTCTGTGTGTTATATAAAAAACTTCAGAAATAAAATTCTTATTATGAAAGAGGTCATTTTGACCTTCCTAAATGTAGAAATTTTTTGTTACATAAACTACATGTGTTGTGGCATGAGGACATCAATCATTCTTTTCAATACCTATTCTTTTTTAAATTTTATAAAACTTACTTTTTGAGTGTTATATTTTGACTTCTATATTTTAAACATATCATAAGCTATGGTGTGTTGTTTTTTAAAGATACCCAGTTATAAGTTCTTCCTTTGAACTCTCCTGTATTTTGGAACTGCACATATTGATCAGTTCAACTGAAAGACTTTTTTAGCGAATGTCGTGAGAAGTTAATGCCAATTGATAAAATGACAAGTTGAGATGCAAAGTGTTCTGATAGAAACCAGAGAACACTATAATTAGAACTAGACAGTCATTGGCTTTTTGATTGCAGTATAAAAGTGTTGACATTCAACTTTATGCAAATGACTGGAACTATGGTAAGCAATTTGAATCAATTAATATTTTAAGGCTTCATATGCACAATGCAGTATTATTTTTGGCAATGTGGGGGATATAAAAATTCACTCCATCTATTTAGTCAACAAATATTTAATCTGTGCTAGTGCCAGTTTCTTTCTAGATACAGGAAATTCGTGAGTTAAACAGAGACAAAAAGAGAAGGTAGTGAACCCAACAGATGGAAAGATATTTCAGTTACAGTCTTCTTTTATGGAGAAGAAAGAAAGGAAAGTGTATATATATATGTATATGTATATATATATATATATATATATTAGTAAAAGCATGATAAATTACTGAAACAATTCAACTTCTTGTTAAGTGGCAAAATTCTTTGAAAGTTAAAAGCAAAAATTGAATCGATCTTTGGAGTCTTGTCTTTAAAAATATTGACAATGTTCTTTTGTTATTGCTGCTAAGGTTGGTGAACTGAATAATCAACAAACACTCTCTGGAAAGAATGAAGGTACTACGCCTAAAGTGACCATTTTCACTCCTGGATTACATTGTGCATAATATTTAGAGCTATTAAAAACTATTTGAAATGGAGCCTTCAAATGATGTATACCAATCATGATTCAAAGCATTTTTGCCTTCTCTAGAAATCTCTTTCTATAAATAATGATTTAAATTGAAACTGTCAGATGAAGAAACTATTTCTTTTCTCTAAAGGTGTGTCTCTGAAGAATTGTATAATTCTTTTAAAAGGAAACCTTGACTTCTACCCTTGCATTTTGATTGTAGTTGATTAGTAACACACTTTCTTAATTATTTCTGCATTTTCCATAGTAGTGCACAGGCATATCTGTTTCAGTCACCAGAAGCCACCGCTGGGAGCACCTTGGTTCTCAATATCTATCACCATCCCTGACATATTGTATAATTATGCATCACTTGAATTCAAACCAATTAAATTTGAATCTCAGTAAAATTGGACATGTTGAGACAGTAGAAGAAAGGAAATAAACAGTTGACTTCAAAAGCATTCAAACTTGATGTGTTTTTATGGAAGTTTCTCATGAAGGAGTGGGAGGAAGAAAACCATTACCAGTTCCTGTTACTGTACTCAAACACCTCTACCACTGTGCTTGTTCTATTTATTTCCATGTTTCTCCCCTCTTATTCCACTTTCCACATTTTTAGAAGCATCTACAACATTGAAGTTATTGCTATTTTCTTGCACTTTCATTTTCATAGATTTTTCTTTTTTTTATTCCATAGCCTTTCCACACTATTCTTGGACCCTGTGGCATCCTTCCAGTCTTCTCACTTCTCCACACTTACAGGCAAAGCAGGGTTCCCTGAATGCTGACCCTGCGACAACAATAAGCTTCTCCTCTCAAAGCAACTGGAGAAAGTAGTTACTTGCAAGGGCTTAGGATGCTATCTGGATTCTTAAAAAAAAAAAACAAAAAAACAAAAACAAAAACAAAACATATTCATTCTTGCCATGAAAAAATGACTTGCAAGTTAGAAATACCTGTTTGTTTCTTTGAAAAAAATATACTGAAATTTAATAAACAGCACCTGTGGATTTCTGTGTAAGTGCGACCACAGTTTCAGGGAAGTATCTGTGAACACAAAATCCTGTATTTAGTGGTTCGTGTGAAGATTCAAACATACACGTCAGGCAGTGATTTGGTGGATTCCTGATTCTCTGCAAGTAGTAAAGAGAGGCTAAACACAGAAGTAGAATGAGGTTGCAGCCTTAAGAATTAAGTATGTCTCACCAGGCTGAAGACAGCTTCATATTCTTGACCTCTTCTCTTTAGCTAAAGGAATTCTTCAGTTTCTCCTTCCATGGCCAGCCTTGCAACAGTGATGCAGAATCTCCTCACTCTGGCCTTCTCCATGACTTTTTCTCTGTACGTATTTGCTCTCCTTTTTATATTGGCTCTCTCCACTAGATCCTCCCCACTGATAGATTCAAACATCTTCTATCCTATAAAAGCTTTTCCTTGTCCCCACACTTTCTGTAAACTATTGTCCCGTTTTTATGCTCCCACATGTATCAAAATGACTTGAAATATTTGAAAATATCAGCTAATATTTATGAATTTCTTATATCACTGGAATTTTTTCTAACTCTCATTGCCTCGCTTCTCCTCTGAAAGTTGAAATCAATCAGAGCTTACTCTAAGTCCACTTCCCCTATGCCATATATCTTTCCAGTGTCCATACATAATATCAGCTATGTAGTGTCAGGGTTTCAGACATTAGCATTGTGCAAAGTAATTCCTGAAACCCCACAATGATATGTCAAACAACCACCTTGCAATGTTCTTGTAGTTGTCCAAATGGCATCTGTATATGGAACTTGTGATTTCTTCCTGAAATTTCTTTTGCCATATTCTTCCCTATTCTGATAAAGAGCAAATCATCCTTTCAGAAACATCTTCTTAACTCATCTCCCTGCTCCAACCTTTAATCTTTATGCAATATAATTTCCATAAGGCAGATAAGGTGATCTTTTAGAATGTAAATCAGATCATGTCACTCCTCTGCTAGAACAATTCCAAAGACACTCTTTCAAAATTAAAGAAGTTATCCTGGATTTGAAGGCCAAATAATCTATTCCTTGTTTGTGTCCTGGCACTTAAGCTCCTACCTATATACTTTTATGAGTGGAACTCTCTTTAGAGTCCCTTATTTTTTTTCCATGTGGCTCACTTAGAAAAAAAAATAAGGACTTTGAGCAAACTGTCCATTCCCCTTTTAGTCATGCAAGCATTTTCTTAAAAAAAAATGTCAGCAGTAATGTTTAATTTACAGATATTACCAGATGGCTCCTGCATTGATGAAACATTTGAAATTCATTCACTCTCTATCACATATATCTTTTTAATTTACTGTATCTGATGAAACACTAGGATACTATGTGTCTGTTTATTATCTGTCCCCTCCAACCAGATTATAAGATCTATGAGGAGAGAAATTTTGATGCTCTTGTTCTTTATTTTGTTTCCAAGGCCTGTGTTTGGCTCAGATAAAGCACCTATACACATGATTAATTTCATTGTGTTACATACCTTATGGCAACTAACATAGTGCTTGGCTCATATTGTAAATTTAACAGTAGCTCTAAAGCATGCATATTTTTCTGAGTCAAGTGTTATACCTTTTATAATTCTATAGTTACTATCTCTCAATATTTGCACTATTTCCCCACATTTTTAAAATTATGAAACCTAAAAAGATGAAGCATAGAATTTCTACTAAGGAAATTGTCAGTGGATTCCTTGGTATCTCTAGAAAAAGGAGTGAAAGTATGGACAATTTGAATTTTTGAAAAATGTTGTCTTCTATTTGGGCTGGTATAATTTTCTTCAGTTACGTATGGCTAAAAGTTGGTAGTGAACAAACAAACCAAACAGATAAATAAAAGAAGCTGTGAGTAGAGGCTGTGCTTCTATGTGTGGAACATCTCTTTCACATTCCTCCCCAGCTATTCCCATTTCGATTTTACATTTCCTTTTCTGTTCAGTTGCCACAGTTTCAAGAATCATTTGTAATGATGTAAAGGATAAAAAAGATGTCACTGGTGGGTTTTATTACTTTTATAGTTTTGTTTAATATTTTTACATGGTTTTGTTCTCTTCATTGTTTTACTTTACTTTTTGAACTTAATATTTCTAGCAGAAATTAATCATATCCTAAACATCTTAGCAAATATGACCATCTAAGTTCACAAGGAGATATGTTTTAAATTCAGTGATAAGTAAATAATTTTTGTATAGAAAAGGCTCAAGGAAGGAGTCAAATTTTAAGTTTTGTGTCTTGAAATTACAACTCCTGGTTGTGTTTTTATCTGGAGTGACTTTTAGTAAATAAGAATTTGGAGAAAGGTACTAAAACTTTTTTCTCCCTTCTCTGTTTCAGTATTGTCTTCTGATGTTTTCAGTGAAAATCCTGTGACTATGCTGTTACTTTTTTTTAATCCAAAATTCAAGCTCAAATTACCAATTTAGGAAACTTTGTATCAAGATTAAAATAAATCATACTTTAAATGAAACTAGTAACTTTTACTTTACAAAGCCTTCTTTAAAGGTGTTTCCCCACAAAATGAAAATGATTAATGTTTAAAAGTTATTGTAAACATCCAAAAAACCTCATGAATTTTAAAATTCAGAAAAAGTCATTATCTAAGCAGAATTGAGTTATGATTTTCTTTTACCATTTTAATACTGTTAAACATTAAATGTCAACTAACATCCAGTAATATTAAAGTGTCAAATGTCACATGTCTGCAAAACAACTTACTAAGTAGTCAGTGGACGAGGTCAGATTTCTCCCAAAAGAAATGCATTTAACAGTTCTCCCTAAAAAGTGACATTACAGCATGAAAGGTGAAAAAGGAGAAACCCTAATGAATATGCAAAATGCAGATGACAGACAATTTTGCTGTGTAACCCTTATCTTTCATAGTATGCTGAATTTCAGACAGTTACAGTGTTATCAAAAAAGATTACCATAAATTACCTCTTTAAAAAGCAATGCTTTAGGAGAAAATAAAAACATTTTTCCCAAATAATGATAACAGTGGGAGCTAAGTCTTAGCGTTTTTTTAAAATTATCTGCTCCAAGCTGGGCATGGTGGCGCAGGCCTTTAATTCCAGCACTTGGGATCTTGGGAGGCTGAGGCATGAGGATCGTTGTGAGTCTGAGACCAGCCTGGGCTACAAAGTGAGTTAAGGCATAGTGAGACCCTGTCTCAAAAAGTAGCGTTGGGGGTTTAGCTCACCCTGGCAGGCGCAAATTGATCCCCAGTACAAAAAAAAAAAATTGTCTGCTCCAGTCAGGGATGTAGTTCAGTTGCACAGGCACCAACCTGGCAAGTGCAAGGTCCTGAGTTTGATTCCTGGTACAAAAAAAATTATCTGCTCCAAAGTCAGTTTTTCTGCAATATAGCAAGAAATCCAAGAAAAAAGTAGTTTACCATAAAGGTTAGACAGGACAATTAGGTGTTTTTCTTCTCCTAGCTATTGTTAATAATGCTAAATATGAGCATATTCAAGAACATGATTTCATTTCTTTTATATGAATGCCAAAGTGTTAATTGCTGGGTTTCATGATGGTTCTGTCTATAATGGGTGGTGGTTGGGGCAAGGGGAGCATCCATACTGTTTTCCTTGGTGGTTGCACCATTTTATTCTTCCACTAACACTGCATAGGAATTCCAGTTTTCCCTCATTCTTGCTAACATTTTTTTCTCTTTTGTTTTGGTTTACTTTTGGTTTTGATTTTTTGTATAACAGTCTAACAAGTGTGATGTGATACCTCATTATAATTTTAGATTTCATTTCCTTGATGATTAATAACGTTGATCATCTTCTTGCATACTATTGATTTTGTATGTCTTTAGAAAAATGTTTACTCAAGTTCCTTGCCATTTTTTAAATCAAATGCTTTTTGTTTCTTTATTTTCTTTTGCTTGAGTTTTCTTTAGCTGTTGAAGTTTTTTATATTTTAGATATAACACCTTTCAGATATATGATGTGCAAGTATTTTATCTCATTCCATGTTTCTTTTCCCTCAGGTTATTATTATTATTTTTATTATTTTTGAGACAGGGTATTACTATTGAGCTCAAGCTCATCTTGAACTCACTTTGTAGTCCAGGCTGGCCTTGGACTTGCAACAATCCTCCTGCCTCAGCCTCCCAAGTGTTAGGATTACAGGTGTGCATCATTGCACCCAGCCACTCAGTCATTATTTCCTTTACTTTGTTGTGCAGAAGCATTTTAAAGCAACACCACTATGGACAAAGACAATGAGGTACATACATGTAATGGGATATTATTCTGCACTTAAAAAAAGAAAATGTCATGTTCTACAACTTGGATGAACCTCAAGGAAATTATAGTAAGTGAAATGAGCCAGTTGCACAATGACTCATATTGCATCATTTTACTCTTATGAAAGATTTCTAAAGTAACAAGACTCACAGAGATACTAAGAATGGCAGCTGTCAGAAGGTGGGAGATGGGGAAATACAGAGTTGGTGCTCAGTGATACAGGGTTTTTGACCATGCAAGACAAAAAAATTCTAACATCTGCTGTACAACAGTGTGCATACAGTTAACAATAAGGCACTACACACTGAAACATTTGTTTAGACATCATATTTTGAGTTCTCTACCAATACAAACAGCAGAGGGTGAAGAGTTCATCCTAAAACAATATTTTGCATAATGATGAGGGAACAGTTGCTAGCTGCTCAAATTCTCATGTATATGGTAAAATAACTATATTGGCCAAACCCCCAATATATGTATTTCAAAGGCACTTGAACTGCTGTGCTGCATTTCAAGTTGTCTAATTTAAATATTTAAATTTGACATTTTTAGATATTTGTATTTTAACACTTCCTCTGAGCAATAAAATAATTGCACCATGTTGACCATTCTGAAGCTATCCCATGGGAAGTGTAAAAATAAAAGTGAGAATGTCAATGAGCTTAAATGTAGATTTTAATTATTGGTTTTATGGAAATAAACAAAAAGTGTCAGGCTGTACTGTATTTTTTAAAATTCAGTTCTATTTCAGATGTATGAAGAACAATCAGAAGTGGTTGAACTATAGCAGATATAGTTCTCAATTATTTGCCAAATTCAAAGATGTATCAGAAATTCCCTAAAGTCTCTCTTTACCACCTCTGTCCCAATTTTACAATGTCACAGGAATCCATTGTTTAAAGTAAGTTGATAAGGAAACCAGGAGCTGTATTTGCCTAGTGGGTAGGTGCAAATACAAGGAACTACATTTTTGGTATTAACAGCATATGAGAGATAAAAAAAAAATGGGGTTTAGTTCAGTGAGATATATAACCTGAAATGCCTACCCAACACTGGAACTTTTAAAGACACCTCCTACATAGAAGTCTAGTTTTATGTCACATGCACACACACAAACACACGATAGACGTATATGTGTGTGTGTTCTTTAAATGAAAGCAACTATTTATTGAAAAAGCAATCCAAATAGGAAAACTTTCTGTTCCTGTTAGGCTCCATGTGTGATCAAAATAAATGAAAGAAATCACAACAATAATTTATCATGGGACTTGTAACAGAGATCTGTTCTCAAAATATTCTTTGACTTAATTAATAATTCAAATTACAGTGTACAGAGGGTTACTGATAATAATAGCCCTACCCCTTCTGAAAGCTATCAAAACACAGAATTTGCACACATACATGCTAGAGATTTGTATTAGGTAGTTTGGTAAACAAGGACAAAAAATACCCAAACATATTAAGAAAATCTGCTGAGCTTTGGAAAAAAAATGAAATTGTGATAGAAGTAATTATAAAAATTAGTCAGTGTAGAGTTTCCAAAGCACTGTAATTAGTAGTATATTTAAAAAGAAAATATAACAATAAGACACATCAAATTATTTAAAAATATTTTATCAAAAATATGAAATAAAAG
>RJWM01052224.1:0-10174 GCA_004363535.1 Dasyprocta punctata | reverse complement strand
ATTTAAAAATTGATTGAGAAACAAATATTTTTTATGACAAGCAACATCTAAAAATCTATGACCACAATACCAGCACTGCGGAAAATACAAGAATCCTGATCAGTGACAGATCTGTGATGAGAATCATAAAGGACATAATGCATGTAATTGGCAGGGCAGATAAATAATGAAAAACTGCAAGGAATCTGCAATGGAAAAACAATGCAATGAGTAAATTTAGTAAATGCCATTCATTCATAACTCTCACGAAGGTTAGTCTTTAATTGCCAATCAAACGACACAGACTGGCATATTGGATATAAAAATAAAAGGTCGACTATGTTTTGCACGTAAGGGGCAGATCTCATGCACAAAACAAACCACAAAGTAAACCAAAGAAGAAATGAATGTACACTAAAAGTGAAAAGATGGTGCAGGAGCCCACAGCTACAAGGTGTAGCAGTGCTACGAACAGACAAAGTTGACATCAAGTCAAAACTGATTAGAGGGTGTGGAGGTCAATTAACTCTGGTAATAGGAACAGCTCCAAGGAAGAGAGAACATCTACAGAAATATAGCCAACAAAAAGTGGCAAAATTAATTTTAAGAAATAAATTATAGTGGGCTTCAAAGGTTAGATAAACATCATTAACCTCAGAGTGAAGGACTTCAACACCCTGCTCTCAGAGTAGAAGGGAAAACCAGAAAAAAAATCCAACAACATAATGAGGTGAACTGCACAATTGAAAAGATGAACTTGACAGGTATCCACAGAGTGTTTAATCCAACGACAGAATCCATATTTTTCTCAGCAAGTCACAGACCTTTTTGTGAAATAGACCATATTGTTGACTATAAAGATGGCTAATAAATACAAAAATTGAAAAAAAATCATATACATATTATCAGACGATTCAGCACTAAAGCTAGAAATCAGTGGCAAAAGTATCCATCGAAAACCACTCAAGCACCTTGCAATTAATATTCATAATCAATGGTTCACTGAAGAAATAATCGAAGAAACTTAAAATTCTTAGAACTGGATATCTGGAAATATGGCAGAGTGGTGAGTAGCACAAAAAGAGCCCCTCTGAGATTAGGAGTCCAGACACTGGAAAATTGCAACGTGAGAAAGAGAAGAATGAGGTCAGTGAGGACTTGGGACTCAGGAAGGGTATGAGCTAAGAATCGAGTCCCAAGGGAGAGTAAAAAGACTTCAAGGAAGAAGAAGGAGGTTTCAGGTGACACTTTCAGTCTGAGCCTGGATTCACTGCGTGGGAGAGGTGACTCAAATCTGCAGACCCACCGTGAATGGTAGCTACCCCAGAGGCTTCCATGGAGAGATACATGAGTGACAAAGAGCAGTAGATGCAGTGAACTGCAGTGGACCATGAGTTGTTTGGGTACGGACCTCCTAAGGGAGAGGGCGATAGGTAAAGAACCAACTTGCACAGCGGCCAAGTGAACTCAGAGCTCAGAAAAACTGCTGGCTCCATCTAGAGACCTGCACTTGATTTCAAGCCTGCAGAAGGCACATTGACTGCTCCAGGTGGAACGGATCTGGTTGCAGGGTAATGGCCAGAAACAGCATATTCTTCAGGGAAACTAAAGGTGCAGGATTGCTGATATTACCCACTACCCAGGGTGAAAACTACTTCTGACTTAGTGGGATTAATCAACATGGATTTTGATTCTGTATTTCCATGTCAACTACCAATAAGAGCAAATACACATCTTGAAGTAGACTATTTTATTTTCTTTTTTCCTCTCTGTTTTGTTTTGTTTGTTTGTTTGTCTGTTGTTAGGTTTTGTTTATATATTAATGTGAAAATAGTTTCTAGTTTTTTGTGGCTTTTGTTTTGTTTTCTTCTTGTTTTTATTACTTCCTTCCTTATTTTCCTCCTGTCTTTTGCACCAGTTTCTCAAATACTGTGTGATCTTCCTTTATCCTGCAGCCTTGCTTCCAATCTCTTCCTCTTCTTCTTCTTTTCCATTTCCTCACTCAACTCCTTTTAAATTTTATGCTCTGAGGATAAAATGAACATATTGAGGACTTATTTACTGTGTATAGTTATCTAGCTTGTTTTAGATTTTGTTACATAATCACAAATCAAGCTCTTATGGTTAAAGGTGGAAAATTAATGATTACCTTATTTTGTTATATTCTACACTCTGTTGGATGCTATTTTTATTGCTCATGGTACAACTTTAGCCAAAGTGATATAATTGATCTAAGTAGCTGTTCTCCATGGTATACCAAGAGTGACATTGCCTAAGAGACTTGGAAAATACTGTGAGTCAGTGCAAAAGACCGGGGGCTGGGCCAAACAGGCAGCAACTTCTCATCCCCAATAAATACAGAGGCAGAGTCCTGCAGTGTACTCATAACTCAAAAGCCAGCTACACCTGGAAGACACCTTGAAGAATTAGTCATTTTTTAAAGGTTTTAAATACTAGCAATAAAGCTACTCGCAAGGGAGTTGTTTATAAGCATCAACTCAGGTATTAAACTGAAAAAGGAAGACAAATGAAGAGATACCTAAAGAAGATGCAACCCCGGACACTCAGATCACCAAAGGATAGCCAAGGGGGCAATGAGATGGAATAATTTGAAAGCAAACCTCCTGACTTCTTGGAAATGGTAATAATGGAAGTCAGGAAGCAAATGAATGAGGCTGTAGAAAAATATCAAATAAGAAATAATTTCTCAAATGACTGCAGAGATGGTGATCATAATGAAAGAAGTACTTGGATGCTAGAGATTATACAGAGTTATAAAAAACAGAGAAGCTGCAAGGAGTTCAGAGGTTCTGCTGTTGGAGTTCTACTCAGCTATTAAGAAAGATTGTATTGAGACTTTTATAAGTATATGGTCACGACTTGAGATCATACTCATAAGTGAAATAAATCAAACCCACATGTGTAAATACCGTATTGTCTCCCTAGTATAAGAAACTGAAAAAGTATATATGATCCAAAATGTATAATAAATGCTATGGAAGGGTAAAAAACAGCGTGAAGAGCAAAAGTAACTGGGAAGGGAAAAGGGGGAAAGAGGGAAGGGAAAAGGAAAAGATATAAATCTATATATGTATATATAAGATAAGTAAAACACACTGCTGAATGTATTCGTTATTGATAAAGAACAATTAATACTGATATGATTAGATCAATTTTACATGTCTGTATCTGTTAATGTAAACAACCATTTAAGGATAACGATATGCAATATTGCAACCATTGTCAAGTTTCTATCACCCTGTTTTGTAAACCTGTAATGTTACTGTTGTGCATTTACTCTAGTCATTTGTTTGTCTGTTTTGTTTTTTGTCTTTGTTATATATGTCTTTTTTTCTGCTTAAATAAAAAACAGAGAAGCATAGGAAAATGATGGGAGTCGTGAATGCTCAATGTGAAAAAAATTGAATCCATAAAACAAATTCAAACAGACATGTATGAGCTTAAAAATTCCACTGAATGTAAATGCAGGAGAATGAGCCAATGTGAGAAATCTCAGAGATAGAAGACACGACTGAAGTTAATGATTAAGAAAAGGAAGGTTTACTCAAAATAGCAAGGGACCACAAGAAATAAATCCAGCAGATGCTAGCTGATGAAAAGAATAAGAACATGATTGATCTGTGTCAATAAAAAAGCAGGAAATAGCACAAATGAGATAGAAAATCTATTCACAGATTTCATGACAGAAAAATTCCTGAGCAGGGAAAAAGAATTTGACATACAGTTAAGCGAATCAAATAGAATTCCAATTATCCATGATCAAAAAAATTCACAGTGAGATATGTAATTGTCAACATTTCAGAAAATCAGCGCAAGAAAAGAACATTAAAAGCTGTAAGAGTAAAGAAATCAGTCATCAATAGAGGAAATCCCATCAGAATTATAGGTAGAAGTAATACAGAATTTAAAAAAATAGTAAAAAATCAACACTAGTCAATATATTACATATTGTTATCTTAGATGGAGTTGTTGAAGTAACAAAATCTAGGCATAAAAAGTCAGACAATCAAACAATGACAAGACAAACTATTCTTTCTAATGAACTAACAGAGAATTAGTAGTGTAGTTATCTATCTTGCATACTTATGCATACATACAGTTATATGTGTATATCAACAAACATATAATCTTTTCCTTTCTTCCATTTCTTCTTTCCCTTATGTCAGGTTTTCTTTAATTTTAAGCCCTTTCTTTCCCTTTCTTTATTACAATATCTGTTGTATATTTTGGATCTTAGTACTCTTTCATTTTTTATTAATTGTTAATTTTTTTACACTAGGGAGACTATGATATTTACAAATGTGAGTCTGATTTATTTCACTTATAAGTATAGTCTCAAGTTGCCTCCATTAACCTATAAAAACCTCAAGATCACCTTTTTATGACTGAGTAATATTCCATTGTATAAAAATACCACATCTTTTTCATCCATTCTGCGGTTGATGGGCAATTTAGTTGTTTCCAAGATTTAGCTATTACAAATTGTGGTGCTATAAACATGGGTGCACATATAACTCTGTGACATGACACTTTCAATTTTTCTGGGAAAATACCCGGAAGAGGAATGGTTGGATTGAAGGGAATTTCCAATCCTAGTTTTTTGAGGAATCTCCATACTGATTTCCACAGTAGTTGCGCCAGTCTATACTCAGAACAACAGTCGAGAATGGTTGCTTTTTCCCCACAGCCTCACCAACATTTGTTATCAGGTGATTTCTTGATGGCAGCCATTCTTTCTGGAGTGAGACAGAAGCTCAATGTTGTTTTAATTTGCATTTCTCGAATGACCAGCGATGTTAAGCATTTCTTCATGTATTTGTCATTTGTATTTCTTCATCTGAGAAGTATGTGTTCATCTCAGATGCCCATTTTTGGATTGGGTCTTTGAATTTGGGGGGCCTGATGTTTTTCAATACTTTATATATTCTGGATATTAGTCCTTTGTCTGAGGGACAGTTGGTTAGAATACTTTTCCACTCTGTGGACGTTCTTTTCACCTTGTAGGTGACTACTTAACACAAAACTTTAATTCAAGGACATAGATCATAGTATTTCAAACACTAAAATAAAACAACCCAGATTGAGGTAACCCACAACATTATCTTTCCAAAATGATGGAGAAATAAGATAGTTTTATGAAAAAGAGTATCTGAAGTAATTCATGAAATCCACACGAGCCCTCCAAAATTGTCACAAGGACATTCTATAAAGAGATAACAAGAAATAAGCTTGGTTAAACCCAAGAGAATGAATTGAACATCCAAGGCAAACAATTAAACAGAGGGCAGAAAAGGCAGCCAACAACAGGAAAATATCATGACAGAGATAAGTCAATACATATCAGCAATAATCATCATTGTTAATGGTCTCAGTTCACATATTGGAAGAAAGAAACTCCAGAATGCATTAAGAAGCAAGATCCAACAATGTGTTGCATATAAAAACACTTTTAATAAAAAAGAATTTCATAAACTGAAAGTCAAAGAATGGAATATAATGCTACATATGACAGGAACCAAGAAAAACCAGGGATAGTAATTTTATTTACATACAAATTGGATTTCATTCTAAGGTGATTAAGAGAGACCAAGATCACTGTGTCTTTGGAAGGGGACAATACAAGAAGAAGAGATAACAATCATAAATATGCGTGCACCAAATACCATTGCACCCATCTGTGGCAAACAAACGGTAACAGACATGAAAAATCAAATAAGCACTACTACCATTGTATTGAGGGATTTCAGTACCCCACTGCCAAAGTAGACATTTAAACTAGAGAAAAAATAAAAATGAAATAATAGAACTGAAAGACACTTGTGAACCAGTGGATTTAGTAGATGTATACAGTGTTCCACACTAAAACCTCAGAGTAAACATTCTTCTCAGTTGCACATGAGATCACATACTAAGTCATAGAGCATGCTTAAATAAATGCAAAGACAATGAAATTATTCCATGTATATTAACTGAACATAGTGCAATAAAATAGAAAATCAATGCAGAAGAAGCCACGAGAACTTCATAAACACATGAAAATTAAAAAAAACCCTCCTGAATTAGCAATGAGCCTTGACTGAATGAAATGAGAAATTAGACAATTTGTACAATTAAACAATAGTGCCAGTAAAGCATACTAGAATTAATGAGACACAATGAAATCTGTCTTATGAGGAAATTTTGCAGTGGTGAATACCCATAAGAGAAATACAGAGTGAGTTCAAAGAAACAATTTAATGTTGAACCTCTAGCTTCTAGAATGAGAATAGCAAGTGACTTTCAAAACTCATGAGTGAGGAAATTATGAAGATCTGAGAAGAAATTAATGGTATGGAGACTATTAAAACAATGCAAAGAGTCAATGAATTAATGAATCAGTTCGTTGAAAGGTTAAGAAAAAGAGACAAATACTCAGCCAAATGTATAAAAAAAGAAAAAAGATTCAAATTCATCCAATTAGGAATTAAATGGATGAAATTATGACAGATCCTGCAGAAATCCAGGAGATCATCTGTACCTACTTTGAGAACTGGTATTATAATAAGATGAAAAATGCATGAGATGAACAGATCGCTACATACACAAGACTTATCAAAGCTGAATCAAGAAAATATAAAAATTTGAAATGAACTAATATCAGTCAATGAAATTGAAGATATAGTCAGAAACCTACCAGCAAAGAACAGCCCACACCCTAACAGATTTACTGCAGAACTCTAAAAGACAGTTAAAGTACATGTGATAATGCTACTTCTCAAAATCCTTAATGATATTGAAAGGGAAAAAATAGTCCCAAATTCATTCCAGAAAGCAAGCACTACCCTGCTAACAAAAATACAGAAGGACTCAACTAAGAAAGAGAACTACAGACCAATCTCCTTAATACAGAGAGATGTAAAAACTCTCAATAAAATGCAGGGAAGCAGAATTTAGGAAATGAATAAGAAGACTGTACACCATGACCAGGTGGGTGTCATCCAAGTGATGCAGGGTTGGTTCAATCAATAAATGTAGCACACCATATGAGCAGAATAAAGAATAAAAAACACACGATCATCTCAATAGATGCAAAAAAAAGCATTTCAGAAGTTCAACACCCACTGATGGTAAAGCTTTTGCAGCAATTTGGAACAGATTGTCTTTACCTCAATATTATAAAAGGCATCCATGGGAAAAACAGTGAACATCGTACTAAAATAGACAAAAACTGAAAGCTTTCACTCAAAAATGAGGAAAAAAAGAAGGATGCTCACTTTCATCACTCTTATTAATATAGTTCTGGAAAATTTAACTGGAGCATTTTCATGAGAGAAGCAAGCAGAAGGAAAAAGTTTTGGAAAGGAAACAGTCAAATCATTATTTGCAGATTACATGATAATGTATATAAGAATGCAAAGAAGTCTACCAAAATAATTCTATATTTAAAGTCAGATTAAATAGTGAAGCTGGGTACAATGTCAACATGATAAAATCAATAGCCTTATTGTGCACTAATAACAAACTCACAGAGTGAGAACTTAGGGAAACAGCACATTTTAAAGTAGCATCAAAAAAATGAAATAAAAGGAATCAATATAATGAAAGAAGTAAAAGACCTGTACAGTGAAAACTACACTACCCTGAAAAATGAGATCAAAAAGAATGTCAGAAAATGGAAAGATGTCACTTGTTCTTGGGTGGAAAGATTTATCATACTGAAAATAGCCACATTCCCAAAATTGTTACACAAATTTAATGCAATCTCAATCAAAACTGGAATAGCATATCTCCCAAAATCAGAAAAAAAGAATACTAATATTTATTTAGAACCAAGGTCGATCTAGAAAAGTAAAGGCAATTCTATACAAGAAATTCAAAGAAGGGTGCATCAAAATCCATGATGTGAAAATATAGTAGAAAGGTACTATGATACAAACAGCATGGCACTGGCAAAATTCAAGCATAAGAATCAGTAGAAAAGATAGGAAGACACAGAACCAACTCCAGACATGTTTAGTGACCTTATCTTTGACAAGGGTGCCAAAATATTCACTGGAAAAAGGATAGAATATTTAATAAATAGTGCTGCAAATACTGGCTTTGCATATGCCAAAGACTAATATCTACCACCACGCACATCTACCACCATCCACGTAACTAAAATCGACACAGGCCAAGAATCTAAATATTAAGACAGAAACACTGCAAGTACTGAAAGATAGAGTATGTCGAACTCTTGTAGGCATTGGTTTAGGCAAACAATTTATGAACAATACCTTGATTGCACAAGAATTAATGCAAAGAATCATCAACTGGGGTGCTATCTTTTTAAAAAGCTTTTGCAGAGGAAGAACAACTACAAAGAGAGTAAAGAGACAGACCACAATGTGTGAAAATTTTTTTGCCAGCTGTTCTGCAGACTAAGGATTACCATCAATAATATGTGAAAACTAAAAAAAATCGGACCTACCAAATTTAAAGATCCAATACCAAATTGGGCATAGGAGATGAATTCGTCCTTCTCAGATAAAGAGTAGAAATGGCAAATAAGTATACAAAAATGTACAACATCATGGATCATTCAAGAAATGCAGATTAAAACAATGCTGAGATTTCATTTCACTCCAGAAAGAATAGCTATTATCAAGAAATTAATCAATAACAAATGCCTCTTGGAGAAGTGGAAATAAAGGAAACTTCCTCCACTGTTTGTAGGAGTGTTTATTTGTGCAACCATGGTGGAAATCAGTGGGGAGTTTCCTCACAAAGCTAGTACTACAGGTTCAATCCAACCCAGCTATTCCCCTTCTTGGTGACTTCCTGAAAGAAGTAAAAGCATCATGCAACAGTGACATGTCCAGAGCCAAGTTTATAGAGACATAGCTTATAATAGCCAAATTTTGTGAAAATCCCAAATGTCCACAAACTGATGAATGGAAAAGAAGATGTATTTCTTATACACTGCAGTACTACTGTGCCATACAGAATGATAAGCTTGAGACCTTTCCAGGTAAGTGGGTATACCGCGAGGCCACAGTCTCAAGTGAAAGAAATGAAGCACGCATGTGTAAATACTGTATTGTTTCTCTGGTGTGAGAAACTAAAAATGTAATTAAGGACCAACATGTATGATAGATATTGTCAAATAGAAAGAAAATATTCATTTGGGCAGGTAAATTAGAGAGGAAAGAGGGGGAAAGAAAGGAAGAGAAAAGAAAAAATGAGAAAATAAGGAAAAAATTGGAAGAAAGCTTTTGTAAATAAGGAGGGAGACAGGGGTTGAAGGGAGGGTAGAGGAATAGGGAAATAGCAGGCAATTTATATCATGTAGAGGTACAATTTCCCATAGATGAATGCATTCAATATGTATCTCTAAAATGTATCAAAAATTAAATAATAAAAGCAATTCATAAAATCAAATCACAATTCTGGCACAATATAAAAGAAGAAAATATGTACACACAAGAGAGCACTGCTCAGCCATAAAGATGATAAATTTGAGTTAATTGTAGCTTAATAGTTGAATCTTGAGATTCTAATACAAGGTGAAATAAATCAGACATACAATATTCAATATCAAATGGTTTCTGTAACATAACAGACCAAAAACATAAGGAATGAAAAGAGCAAAAGAAAGGCAGATGGTCATATCGGGGACCCAGCCTAGATCCCCAATCTCCCGAACGAGTGCATGGTGAAGGCTTAAATAAATGAGACAAGTGGTATGATTTTAGGGCTCCAGGAGGATCAAAGCCCCTGCAGAGTTCTTGACTCTGCAGCTGTCGTGAGGGCTAAGACAAAGACCTCTCTCCTGGCCCGTATTTATTATCAAAGCAGACAAAGAGAGGGGATACTGAGGAAAGTGCGGGAAATGAGCAGGACCTTGGGAGTCACTTGAAAGACTTCTCCAAGTAGTAAATTTTGCCAATTAAGGAGAACTGTCTTATCTCCATGATGGCATTTATGGTGGAAAGAGACACTGCAGATATGTGATGGTTGCAGCTGCAGTCTCTATCTATTTACTTGAGTCTGAGCCAGGCGTCTTCGGCGGTGACCTTACCTTGCCTTTTGAGGTATCTTTGGCCTCATTGGCCACTACAGGCCTCGGCCAGGACCAGTGATTTATAGAGGTTCACTTACTATAAATCAGCTCCCATCGCCAGGCAAGGGGCCTAGGCCTTGGACAGGCTCACAG
>RJWM01052223.1:0-10174 GCA_004363535.1 Dasyprocta punctata | reverse complement strand
ATTTTAAAGGAAAAAAATAATACATATGACAGATAATATGTTATGCTTACCTGGTTATGTGCATTGGATAGTGGATTGATTGTCTAATATGTGATGTACTGTTTAGGAATGATATTCCATTTACTTCCTGTAATAATTGGAAGTAGAGATGTTATCATCATCTGCCTTTTTATAATGCGAGTGAAAGTGTCAGGAATCTAAGTAACTTGATCATGATTACACAGCTTCTCAATGTTCAAAATGAAATTTGAATCCAGATCGTCTGACATGAAGGCACAGACATTTCTTTAATCACCAAATTATACTCTCTAGATGGGGACAACCCCAAACAATATCCATGATCCTGGATCTGACACATTCCTTAGTCATAGATAGCAATTTGAAAACACTGTTCAACCTTTGTATCTTACTATTTTTATGAGCTCTAAACGTAAAATTCTTCTTTGCTCAAAAATGCTGTATAAAGGAAAGGCCATAGAGCCGGGTGTGGTGGCACACAATTTTAATCCCAGCATTTGAAGGCAGGAGGATCATTTTGAGTTTGAGACCAGCCTGGGCTACAAAGTGAGTTCAAGGCCAGCCTGAATGCATAGTGAGACCCTGTCTCAAAAAATAGGGCTGGGGATTTAGTTCAGTGGCCTAAGCACCTGCCTGGTAGGTGTGAGGTTGTAAGTTTGATCCCCAGTACCAAAAAAAAAAAAAAAAAAGAAGAAGAAAAGGAAAAGGCCGTAGAAAAAGTAGCTAGAAGATGAAGAACTTGAATCTGTGGCATCTCAGGGCTCCTGACGATGACCAGACACATTACTGACTGTTGCAGTGTGCATGAGGGCTGGGAGGATGGCCAGGTACTCCGGCACCAGTTACAGAGCTCCTGGAGGGGTTGATAAGCATCCTGTGATGCACAGGAGATCCCAGAACCAGAGAGAGATTTCCAACCCAACTTGGGCTGGGTAGAGAGGAGACTGAAAAACTGGGTTAAAGCCTTTGTATGAAAGCTACACAAGAAGTAGTAGCAGCGGGTGCTTTCTGTCTCATTTGTTTTGATTTGCATTTCCCTTGAGTTGAAAGATCAATCACTGCCAATCTCCTGGCCTTCTAGGATACTGATGGTCTCCTAGGAAAGACATCTTAATTTTTAAAGACCGTTATTCTCATGATTGGTTTTTAAATCATGTGTGAGTTAGAGAAATGTTGCTTTACGTGTTAAAGTCGAGCATGGTTTATTCCTTACTGCAGACACTTCTTCCCCATTCACTACCTGACAAAGCCGGTTATTGTTTCTCATAAGATTTCCTGATCCTTGAGACACAAAGGGATGCTCGAGTGCTTCTTTTGAATTAGCAGATTTTTAAGAGTGTACGCAGGCTAAGTAATGCAGTTAGAAAGTAATTTAAATCTAAAAGGAACTCTATTAATGAAGTTTATGTGAAGGGAAAATGGTTTAGAAGACACTATTCTTTAGAGAAATTGGTTCCATCGTGTCTAAAAAGTAGATACAAATATACAAAATTTACTTTTGCCTTCCAAATATTTATGTTTAATTCCTATCATTGTAATATATTAGATTTAACAAACATTTATTTAGTGCCCAGTGTTTACAAGGAACTAATACACATCTTTCAACATCTTCAAATGCCAAGATATTCCACAGTGAACAGAATTGTTAATGGAATGTTAATTTAAAAGTAAATAGAGGCATAGCTCTTTTTAAGAAACTACTGTATCCATGTCAGTATAAAGGTTTTTGGAGCTTTTGTTATTATTTTTGTTTTTGGTTTTTTTGCACAAATTTACATCCTGCGTTGTATTTAAAAAGTGAAAATAAAGATCTCTTGCATCTGTGTATCACAACATGATGATTTAAATGAGATAGTGCTGCCCTATTGGAACCAGTCAACCAGGTGCTGGTTCTGATAGCCACGCTCCCTGGACCTGGGTCCTGTCCCTGTCCCACAGAACCTGCCCCCTCCAGGCCCTCTCACCATCTCCGTCCTCACCCTGTGCCACCCAGCCTAGGCGCTGTGCTCTGGCACGTTGGCTGCAAAGTCTCCTTTCTGCTCAGGGTCAGGAACCCTCCCTGGCTGACTTCTTGGAATTTAGGTTGGAGGCAGAATATGTGAACATGACGGTGTTACATCTGGATGAATGACTTACCCTTCCACAGGAGATATACTTATTAGTACAGTACAATTGCTCAAATTTTATATCCAATTTGTAGATTTTTCCCCACTGATACAAGACCCGTCCTGAAAGCCATACAATGATTGTGTAATATCTAAAAATACACAACAAAGCCATGTTCATATATTTCAAAGACCGAAGACTAGACAATACAAAGGTGTGAGAGGACTGATCAGGTAAACTTTGACCGTGGCATTTTAGGCTCCCGAAGATGACCAACTGCACATTACAGTACCAGGACTGTGTAGGTATCTATGAGTCTGAAGCAAATGCTGATTCTCCCCAAAGATCTACCAGACACCACAAGAAAAGTGCCTAGGAATTCTAGCTTCAAGTTTAGAGGACACAGCCTGGAAGGCATTGGTCACCAATCATGGTAAGCAGTCTAGAGGAAAACCCATCCCTTCAGGGCAGTGACTCTGAGCGTAACTCCTCCAGGAAATCACAGACATCTAGTCAACCATTGCTGGGCACAGAAATAATAGGAACCATCACTTCTATTAGTGTTCTGTCATGCTGGTTGACAAAGTAGTTTTGGTTTACGTTTGCTTCTTTCTTCGTGTGGGACTACAATCCAGGCTACTTTTCTGTTTCCTGTGGTCTACACAACACACGCGGGAGTGTCAGGAGGCCAGGGCTCTTGGAGCCTGGCATAGACTCTGCTGCAGTCCAATACTTGGGGACAGTGACCTGCTGAGCAGAGCAGTGAGGGGCCCACATCATGCAAATGACAGCTGGGGTGGCAGACCTGGCTATGGCCAGAGGAGCCCCCGACCACAGAAGCCGGGTCATTAGGGCAGGGAGAGGACCCAGGAAGGAGGTCGTGGTCACGGAGGCTGAAAGTAGCCTTCGCCTAGGTTCTGCAGAGCAACTGTCTGAGTTTCAGTGCTAGAAATACCAAGACGTTGCAGTGGGTGGAGAGAATACCCAAATGACGGTTTGACACTCAGAACCCTGGCAGAAGCCAGGACTTGGTTCTAGAGATTTGATAATTCTAGTAAAGGATTCAACTTTGGAGTACTGGCCCAGGTCAGCAAATGCTCACCTAAGAGTAGGGAGTGGGGAATAACGTAAGACCTCAGAACCTAGGAAATGGAGCTGCCAAACACAGAATAAGAACAACATGACACGACATGGAGAGGACACTTGAGTCACGTTAGCATTAGCTTCTGCAGCTCAGGGCCCATGAAGAGCCTAACTGTGGGTCCAGCTGTCAGGGTTGAATGTTCCTATCTGTTTAGAGACACAAGGAAGGCAAAGTCTGGAGGCGGGGTGCCTTAGTTACTTTCTTGTTGTGGGGACAAAGTGCCTCAAGCCCTCAAGTTAAAGGAGGAAAAGTCTCCACGATCTGTAGAACTTTCAGTCCACAGTCAGCTGGCAGCAAGGCAGAATGGAACAGCAGAGGAGAAACATTCGTGGAAAATCAGCAGGAAGCACAGCAGGGTCAGGGAAGAGGCAGCCCACGCCCACCAGCTCACTTCCAAACATCAAACCCAGTGGGGAACCCAGCAGTGGACTAATCCAACAAGTATGAGTATCAGGCCCTGTGGTCCAGTGCTCTCCCACAAGCCCCATGTATGAGTATAGAAGGCTTCAGTGGACATGTAGACAGCAACCCTAACATGAGGTGACCCTCTAGATGAGGAGTGTCTTGATGCTTTTGTTTTAGAGTCATCTGTCTTCCTCTGCAATGATGCTAAATGAAGCATGTGGCTGGTCCACAGCACAAGTCCCCAAAGCGTACCTTCTTCTGTGAATAAACTCTGCAGTTCTTCAAAGAACTTTCTGTAATTCTTCCATATCATATTGATTGATTCCTTTAAAACATTCCCATAACACAACTGGAGAAAGATGATGGAGTATTTGAATAGCCCTCGCTTAATAGTCCCTGATCCTGCCAAGTATAATTTTCTAAAACAGTGGCATGGACAGCTACCCCGTTGCTCTCATGTTCCTTCTGAGACCTAACATAGTGCTTGTCTAGACATGTGATCACCGTGTCAATCATCTACACTGTTCAGAGCTCTTCTCATTGCCTGAAAAAATGTGTTCAGGAAGTGATAGATCAGAAATCTATGCCACATGGGTTCTAATCCTAACTCCATAAAATTTTTGTGTGAGTTAAGTAAATGATTACTATTAGGTCTTTCACTTATGAAATCAAAATCCAGTAAAGAATTTGTGGTCCATCTTCCTCAGGTATCTAGGTAGACTGAAAGGAAAAGAAACTAGATTTTGCTCTGATCTCACTTTGAGAATGTGTGATACAATGCCTTCAACATTTTTATTACATAAGACATATATTGTGCACCATAAAGAAACATGTTCTTTAATATTATTTGCATGTGGAGATTTATTCTGAAGAATTCATTCATGACCACATGAAGTTTTGTAGGAAACAAATAACAATGAGCTAGGTTCCATTCCTGTGCAGTTTGAAAATACACCTACATTCTAGTCTATAACTCAACACTTGGCGGCATTTTACTATCAGATATTCTTCCTTTTGTCTCGTGAGACAGGATTTTGCTATGTAGCTCAGGCTCTCCTTGATCTCACTTTGTAGCCCAGGCTAACCACAAAATTGCAGTGATCCTCCTGCCTCAGCCTTCCAAAGGCTGGAATTGCAAGCACACATCACCACACTTGGCCCTATCAGATGTTTTTTAGCGTTCAGGCTAATTAGAACTATACGAGGAGTATCGTTACAGAGCTAAGGAATGTTCAACCCTGAAATTCATGCAATTGTTTTTCTAAAAATGATTTCAAGTTTATCTGAGTAGCAGTTACTAAATGGAATATTCTTAGCATTGGAGAAATCATTATATTACCTTTTAAAACATGTGTTTCTTGAATTGAAAGAACAAAATTAGTTTTTCTTATTTTTTACAATGATGAGTAATAGAAAAATAAAGAACATAAGGCAGTTTCTCCTTTGTTACCTAGATGATAATTTTTATAATAACTCTAAATTCTGTATCTTACCTGTTTGGTCTTTAATGCTTTTTTCACATGTAGCAACAGGAGGTGCTAAAATAAGAAATACTTCTTTCTTAATCTATGTCTATTGTTTTCTCTTGTCTAAACTTTAAAGTCAGGATCTTTGTTAAAAAAAAAATCTAAGCTCCCATTTGATCCTGTGACTTGCTGTCCCTGCAAAAGGACTGTCTCCATCCTGCTGAGGTTGTTGATCACATATTTCTTTGTTATAAAAGTTAGAATCAATTGCTTATCTGAATTTCTCCCACCAAAGATGGCATACCTTCATGTTTTTGTAATTTTTTCAATTCCACTAAGAATGACATATCTTTTCCAGTGATTACAAGTAGGTGAGGAGATTCGGAATATCATACATTTTGACATTTTCATTCATATTTAGATACATTCTGTAATCGTCTCAATCCATCCATACATATAAGCATAATATATACATTTATATATATATATGTTCAATTAATGTTAAGAAAAATAAATTTTATTCCAATCTTTGAAGCATCTACTATAAAGGAAAGAAAATTCAGCAGTGGAGATTTATAAATAAGTATAGTGCTTATACTAATGATTATACTGAGAAGCTACTTTTATTCTAAGCTAGTCTATTTCTTCTTCTGCCTACTCAGCTGTGTAACTGTTGCATGACGTTTTGTCTCCAGTAGCCAAGGAAGGTCTTTAGCATTGTTCTGTGAAACAGGACGTCGCCCTGGTCCTGAGGTTTGACACGTGTAGCTGTGTGTAGGGTCCCTTCCTCCCAGTCCTCGTGGGCGCACTGATTTGCCCTGAGGCTGGAACACTCCTGGGGTCTGAAGACCCACAAGCACCTCTGATGGGAACAGCAAGGTTACAGAGATGGTCAGCAGGGCTGTGGACCTGTGTGGCAGCAGACACAGTGACCCACAGAGCTGTGCGTGTCGATCCAAGACAGCAGCCCTGTCCTCTCTGGGCGCACGTCCGAACGCTGAGCTGTTTCATTGTGGCGCAGAGGTGCTCGCCCTCAGAAGGGCTCTGCGAGTCCGCAGGAGGGGTGAAGCCCTGCCCCGCGGAGTGAGCAGGAGCCTGCTGGTGGGGTCTGTTTCCTTTCAGAACGGCAGCAGCAGTGTTTTGTTTGTTTTGTTTTGTTTTGTATTTTAATTAGTGGAGATGGCAGCACACGAGGGACCGGAAGCTGAGTGACAGCGGTTCCCTGGCACCAAGGCTGTTAGAGAAGTCGATCTTCGAGACTGCAGTCTGTGCCAAGGATCAGACCCAGAGGGACTCGTGTCAGAGACTTGTGTCTTTGTTCTATGGAGAGGCCCAGACTTCTGTGTTCCAACACAGGCTGGTGCTCTATGGCAAAAAGGGATTCCAAGTGCTCACGGTGAAACCAGTCCGGTGTTGGGAAAGGCGAGCAATTATTTAGTAACAGTATGCATCCATTCACAGCAAGAGTTATTTAATTTACACACACACAATATTCATTACAATTTTATTAGCCTGATCTCCCCCACCCCTGTATGCTAGGGGTGGAACTAGGGCCTTGGACATAGTAGGCAAGGACTCAACCACCAGTGTACTTCCCAGGTCCTTTTCCTGGCATTTCTGAAAGACAAGTTCTCAGGTTGCAAGGGCTAATGTATTAGAATAAAATATAATCATGCCACCCTCTGAGCACATCACTGTGAATAATAACAAACACACGTTTACCCTTTACTTTCATCATCTCATTTTCTCTGTAAGCTTATGAGGAGTGCATTATTTTTATCTGAATTTTATAAATGAAGAAGGTAGGGCAGGTAGACCTTGTGTAACTGAACCCAAATCCCACATTCAACAAATGCTAGAAAAGGAATTTGAGCCCAAGTCCTTAGCTAACATATTAAACCCACTACTGGGGAAATACAGTATCACAGAACAATTAAATGACAAACAAATGGAACAATCCTTCAAGCTTTATTTTAAAAATACATTGTATTCCTTCACTGTATTTGAGGGGTTTGCTAAGGTCGAATCCATCTGAATTTCCTTGTGGTCTAATGCCAGTAGAGACTTCCAGTGATGGTAGTTGACAGGAGTAGTTACTAGCTTCTATTAGTTGTGAGTGTTGAGCTTGTACCTGGAATGAATGGAGTGATTCACAACCCTGAAACAATCTTTCCTTTTAAAGAGATTATGATTTGCTGTTGTTGCTGTTAGGGAAGACACTTTATTTATCATGGCAGTAGATTTTAATTAAAGACAAAATGAGGTACAGGCTGTAGCCATGTTATCATATTGAGATAAACTCACTTAACGGTGTCAACCTGGCCATTGATCAGTGCTTTGGCTTTGTATTAGGATGAAAGTGTTACTTTGATAAATACCTACAGAGCTGGTTTTGTTATCCTGGAAAGATAGAATTATTTAAAACTGGCGCTGATCCCCGACAAGAGTTGATCATTCTGCTATTTTCTTTTTTATTTAAGTGGAAAAAAAAGACACATATAACAAAGACAAAAAACAAAACAGACAAACAAACGACTAGAGTAAATGCACAACAGTAACATTACAGGTTTACAAAACAGGATGATAGAAACTTGACAATGGTTGCAATATTGTGTATCGTTATCTTTAAAATGGTTGTTTATATTAACAGATATAGACATGTATAATTGATCCAATCATATGAGTGTTAATTGTTCTTTCTCAATAACGAATACATTCAGCAGTGTGTTCGTTTTAGTTATCTTACATATACATATATACAGATTTATATCTTTTCCTTTTCCCTTCCCTCTTTCCCCCTTTTCCCTTCCCAGTTACTTTTGCTCTTTGAGCTGTTTTTTACACTTACATAGTATTTATTATTGATTTTGGATCATATATACTTTTTCAGGTTCTTACACTTGGAAACAATATGGTATTTACGTGTGGGTTTGATTTATTTCACTTATGAGTATGGTCTCAAGTCATGACCATTTACTTATAAAAGTCTCAATGCAATCTTTCTTAATAGCTGAGTAGTACTCCATTGTATAAAAATACCACATCTTTTTTATCCATTCTTTGCTTGATGGGCACTTGGGTTGTTTCCAAGATCTGGCTATTACAAATTGGGTTGCTATAAACATGGGTGCACAGATATCATTGTGGTATGATGTTTTCAATTCTTCTGGGAAAATGCCCAGAAGAGGGATAGCTGGGTTGAATGGGATCTCTAATCCTAGCTTCTTGAGGAATCTCCACACTGACTTCCACAGTGGTTGCACCAGTCTACACTCCCACCAACAGTGGAGAAGAGTTCCTTTTGGCCCACAGCCCCTCCAGCATTTATTGTTGGTTGATTTTTTAATCTTGGCCAATCTTTCTGGAGTGAGATGGAATCTCAGTGTTGTTTTAACTTGCATTTCATGAAGGAACATTGATGTTGAACATTTTTTCATGTATTTATTTGCCATTTGTATCTCTTTCTCTGAGAAGTGTGTATTCATCTCAGATGTGCATTTTTGGATTGGGTCTTTGAATTTTAGGGGCCTGATTTCTTTTAATTCTTTATATGTTTTAGATAGAAGTCTTTTGTCTGATGGACAATTGGCTAAGATATTTTCCCAGTTCGTGGGTTTCTTGTCACTCTGTTGGAGATTTCCTTTGACATGCAAAAACTTTGTAGTAAGATGAGATCCCAGGTGTTGATTCTGGGAAGTGTTTCCTGTGCAATTCGATTTTTGTTCATGAACTCTCTGCCTACTCCTATGTTGTCAAGGTTTTTACCTACTCTGTCTTCTAGTAAGTTTAGTGTCTCTGTTTTAATATTCAGATCTTTGATCTATTTTGAATTTATTTTAGTGCATGATGATAGGCATGGATCTAGTTTTAGTTACATCCAAAAAAAATGAAATACTTAGGAATCAATCTAACAAAGGAAGTAAAAGATCTATACAGTGAAAATTACATTACTCTAAAGAAGGAAATCGAAGAAGATTTCAGAAAATGGAAAGATATACCCTGTTCATGGATAGGAAGAACAAACATCATGAAAATGGCCATTCTCCCAAAATTATTATACAGATTTAATGCAATCCCAATCAAAATACCACTTGCCTACCTCACAGAGCTAGAGAAAGCATTCCTGAAATTCATCTGGAACCAGAAAAGATGTAGAATAGCAAAGGCGATTCTGGGCAACAAAGGGAAGGCAGGAGGCATCACAATCCCCGATTTGAAACTATACTACAAAGCTACTGTGATAAAATCAGCATGGTACTGGAATCAAAACAGACCTGAAGATCAATGGAATAGATTAGAAGATACAGCCACAGCTACAAACACACTTAGCCATCTCATCTTTGACAAAGGGGCCAAACATGTGCATTGGAAGAAAGATAGACTCTTTAACAAATGGTACTGGAAAAACTGAGTTGATCATTCTGTATGCGCATAAAGCTGCAGTGACTTCTCTGGTGATGTGTTTTGTGACTACCTTTTGCAGTTCCCGCCAGGTCGTTCTAATAAAGAGCTGAATGAGGATGCTGGTGTGTGATCTGTGCACTCCTCGCTTGGGCAGACGTCTACCCCAAGCACCTCCTGTGTGCCAGGCACTAATTTTTTTTTTTTCGGCACCAGGGATTGAACTCACAACCTCGCACCTGTCAGACAGGCGCTTAAGTCACTGAGCCAAACTCCCGGCCCTGGTTTTTTGAGGCAGGGTTGCACTGTGTAGCTCAGGCCAGCCTTGCACTCGCATTGTAGCCCAAGTGGGCCTCGAACTCACAATGCTCCTCCTACCTCAGCCTCCTGAGTGCTGGGATTCAGGCACTACTTTTGACCATGAAATGCAGCACAAAATGTGGCACAAATAATCACTCCATACATCAGTGTTTAAGATGAAATGTGAGAAGAGAGTCACTTGCACACCAAAAGAACAGATCAATTATATACTACAATTGCGACAGATGCTATTAAAAAGCAAAAGAAGAAAGTGGTACAGAAAATAACAAGGCTTCCCAGTTTTATTTTTTTTTTTATTTTAAAGATAGTAAAA
>RJWM01052222.1:0-10180 GCA_004363535.1 Dasyprocta punctata | reverse complement strand
TCGCTGTAGTGAGCACTGGGAAGTCCTTAGTCCTTACACGCCAGGTCGGTACACACGTCTGCTAAGTCAATCTCTGCTGTCATTGCATCGGGCTCTATGCCAAGCTGGCGAGACAGTCCCCCCGTCTGCACCTACCCAGGCTGCCTCCACCCCTACCCCACACTGGCCACAGAGCACTCCTCTTCTGGGCAAGCAGTAGACCATGTAAAGCTCCCCACAGCCCCTCAAAGCACATCACGACTCCAGCTTCACAGGGCAAGGAAACGACAGAGAGGGGCCACGCTGTGTACCTGCAGCTGAGCCAGCCTCCTCCAGGAAGACCCTGGCCGTGACAAGAGCCTCCCTTGTGGCTGCGGGCACCTGCGTTGCAGGGACACCTGGAAATGCCATTTAGATAGCAGAAAGGCAGAGTGATGCCTCTACCCACAGATGCTGCGTTTGAGGGGTTGTGGCCATAACCCAGGGAACCAGCTGGTAATCGCTGTAACCGAATGAAGCATTCTTTGCTTGCTGGGGAATCTGGAGCTACTAGAAATAAATGAGGCTCCAGCCTTAGGATGCGGGAACCAGCTCCTGGGGGGCTGGGGGAAAGCCTTCACTGGGTAACAGGATGCACCCCCCAGGAGCTGGTTCAGAAACTGAGTCTCCAAGTAATTCTGAGCACCTTTTTTCAATATCTGTCACCTATAAAATAGGAGTAACAGTATTGATGTGGACATTACTCTCTATTCCAAGTAAGTGGAAAAGCAGAAAGCGATTCTCTTTATGGGACTGGTATGACAGCCCTGGCCTTTAGTTTAAATTGCTGGATTTAATCTAGGAGCCTATGGGGCAGGTCCTACTGGTGCCATCGTCCAGGGCTAGCAGATGTATGTGGGGGAAGCAACGTGAGGACGAGGGTGAGCCGGGATGCGGACCCGGGATGAGGCTGGAGGCCTGTGTCCCAAGGTGCTTTCCACACGGGTGACTGCAGCCAGCTGCTGACTTGGTTTGCAGGAAGCTGCTGTGGACAGCCAGGCTGTGGCCTTGTGATAGGCTGCTCCCCTTGCCTTCAGGTGAATCCCAGTGTCCCTCTCCCACTGCAAGGGGTCCTTAGCTAGCACTGGTCCTCGGCAGCACTGACACTGTACCTCTCACACACTGAGAGGGATACTTTGGTCCCAGGAGCTCTGGCAGTGAGGGGGTTAGGGTGAGGGTGGAGCCAGGGGGAGTGGTGTAACAGAGTGGGGTACTGGTTTAGACTGTGAAGCAAGGGCATGTACAGCACTGGAGCGAAGCATCCAGCTGTAATGCCAGGGGTGGGCCTTAACCTTGACTGTGCTTCCCCAAAACACCAGGCTTATTGGAGCACAGAGAGCTGGGCTGGTAAACCAGTTGTCAAATGCCACATTCCCATTAGTTTGGAGATGGGAGCAAGTCTGTTCACAACATCGTTTGGTTTATTACTATATGAATGAGGACCAGATGGCTGAGTTCCAGGATAAATGTCTAAACTGAAAGCATAATGTCTTCTCATCTACAAGGGCATAAATTTTTATGCCATATTTTTTTTTTTTTTTTTTTTTTGCAGCACCGGGAATTGAACTCACAACCTCACGCCTGCCAGGGCAGGCACTTAAGCCACTGAGCCAAACTGCCGGCCCTAGTTTTTTGAGGCAGGGTCGCACTATGTAGCTCAGGCCAGTCTTGTGCTTGAGTTGTAGCCCAAGCCGGCCTCGAACTCACAACGCTCCTCCTACCTCAGCCTCCTGAGTGCTTCGATTAAAGGCGTGTGGCACCATGCCTGGCTTTTTTATGCCATATTTTGACTCATCACTTTTTAATAAGTCTTTTACATTCCTGTGATCACCATGAGAAATCCCTGCTAAGTACAGTATGCCTTTGAATGATTTCAGTTCAGCTAGTGGGATGTCAAAATAAATACATTTTTAATATGGGTATTAGTGCATAAAGAATGTTTTACTTGTATTTCAGCCTTTGTATATGTCACAGTGTCTTATAGCACTTTGTCTGTTACAGTTTCCAACACTGAATGGCAGTGCTGGCGTTCTGCCCAGTACCTTTCACCCCTGCCAAGACCTTCACTATATTTTCTAGTTCACTATATCACTAGATCTAACATGGGATAGTTCCATTTGGTTGAGTGGCCATTTCGCAACATTTTGACTAGTCAATTATGTGCTCACATGGCTCTTTTCTTCATCATCTGAATCAAGGTCTGCATTCCCTGTATATCAGTCAATTACTGTTCAATTTCACTGTCATGGGAAGTTTGGTTCACATGACCAGCATCAAAGTCATCATCATCATTATCATCACCATCATCATCAACATCATCATACACCCACACCACTCTTCTGTTACAAAAGGATGTACCTTACCCTAATGGATCATCTCATCATCCATACATGAGTAATCTGATGATTCACTTTCGACCTCCTCTGAGACTTGCAAATCTGGGTTTTCATGTGCCATTGTACTGAATTGGTCTACTTCTACCAGAAAAATCAAAAGAAAACTTTTGTTTTTTTAACAAATTCTGGAGTGGTGGGGGTCTATTAAACCCTCTGTGATGCTTGGATAAACATAGACAAAACCAGTTAGATGGAGCATAAAGTGTGAGTTCAAGTACTGTTTTGCTAATTTTGGGCATGTGCATTCTCCTAGCCATTAGTCATACTCTGTGGGTAAACAAATAAATTGCTTTCTGTATCCCTTAAGGAAAGGTACTGAGACACACAGCCAGCAACTATATTTTCTCTCTTTTTTTAGTTTAATTCCTGGGGTGATGCTTGTAAATTGCCTCTGGTGGGTTGTTTTATTGCTAGTATTTAGGATCCTTAGGTGGTGACTACTTCTCTGAGGTACCTTCTAGGCATAGCTGGTTTTGGGGTTTTGAATCTGTTGGAGGATCTTACCTCTTCAGTTTGTTGGAGGTGAGAAGTTGTTGCTCTATGGCCCAGTCCCTGGTTCTTTGGCACTGTGTCATAGTATTTTCTATGACCCTTAGTCAATCTCAGTCATGGAATACCAGGATCAACAGCTGTTTAGAACAGCTATGCCAATTTTGTCTATAGTGGTACCAATAGCATCAAACACAGCCTATAAAATGACAAACTGAGCTAACCCTTAATTTGCAACTTATAACCATATGACCTAGATTTGTGATTACATAACAAAATGCAAGACAAACCAGATCATTCTATGCAATATGTAAGTGCTTAATGTGTCAATTTTGTCCTCGGGGGTTAAACTTTGAAATGGATTAAGGAGAAAATAGAGAAGTGGAAGAAGAGAAAGAGATTGGAAATAAGGTTGGAGGACAAAGGGGGATCATGCCAACCTTGGGAAACTGGTGCAGCAGACTGAAGGAAAAGAGAGATGGAAGAGATTAAAAAAAAAAAAAAGAACAGAACAGAACCACATCCACAAAAAGGTTAGGAACTACTTTCACACTTACATAAAAACAATGAAGGAGAAAGGAAAAAAAGAAAAAAGAAAAAAAGAAAAAAAAAAAACAAAAACAGTCCCCTTCCAGTACTCTCTCTGATTTCACTAGTAGACAGTTTGTGGGGTCAGAGTCCCAAATCATGTCACTGTATCCCAGCAAGCCAGCCATTGCTTTATGGTGGAGAAGTAGGTAACCTTGGCAGGCCTGCCCTGAGACCTGATTCATTGTGTTTACCATAGTCCAAGCTATTTCCATGGATCTGCACTCAGCTAGTAACTGCTGGAGGAAGCCAGCAGTAGTTCTGGTTCTGGGCTTATCCAGCCCAACTCCAAAATGGCTCCCAGCCAATCACTCTCTCCCATGGGAGGACCGAGTCCTCTGCACTCACTGCCAGCCAGTGCAGTCCTCCATGTCCACCGCTCCCTCCACTGCCGTGTCTCTCTGCAGAGGCCTTGGGGGTTGCCAGCTGCCACCGTTACCATGACTGTGCATCCTGAGGCTCCAACAGCTCTTCTGGGACAGTGAGTCTGGCTCAGGGTGAAAGTGGGCCAGCTACCACCTTCTTTGTTGAAGTTTTTCTTTTTGCTCTCTCTGTGGGTTTCAGTTCGCACTTCAGACTCTCCCTGGGTGCAGGGGACCCACTTTCTTCCTTCCCATCTTCCTCACGATGCTATATTCCAGCATCTGGACGGTGACCCTCAGTGAGGCTGTTTTCTCTGCTGCTTACTGCTCCACCATCTTCAGGTTGTCTAGTCTTGAGATAGCTCCTGGCCCAAACTGTTTTTTGCCTGATTTTTTTCTGTTACACTGAGATTCTAAATGAAAGCCAAAGAATTCTCAGCTTGGTGGGTTTTGCCTCTCCCATAGTCTCCCTACTGGTTGAGGGCTCTTGGTTGAGAAATAACTCATCCGGGCCTCTCGTGATTGAACTAAATCTCCAGGTAATCTTTTTTATCCTCTATGCCTGCCACAGTCACCCACTGCAACAGGTGAAACTGCATTTCTCATCAGTATTTTTGGTGCTGTTGGCCCCAGGGAACACACTTTGGGGATCAGTTGAACAGGGGTACCAAGAGAAGGTAGCCAAGGGCTGGTGGCTTTTCCATGAGCTTATTCCAAACCTCAGTTTCACCTGTACAATGGGGATAATATTAGTATCTACTTTGTGATGCTGCTGCTGTTGCAAAAAAAAAAAAAAAAAAAAAAAAAAAAAAAAAAAAAAAAAAAAAAAAAAAAAAAAAAAAAAAAAGCCCCCTAGCCAGTCTATTGGTTGCCCAAGTGATGTTACAGTTCCTGCTACTACTGTCTCCTAGAAATGGCTGGTCACTGTGATGCACAGCTGGTCACTGTGATGCACAGCTGGTCACTGTGATGCATACTGCAAGAGTCAATTGAAGACAGCCAAGTGCTCTGCCTCTTGCTTGCAAATCACATAAAAATATTTTTCCTGAGCCTTCGAGGTCTGACATTCACATAAAGATTGATTCCTTGTCAGTGCCCATCTGGTTGACAATAAATAAATCTGCCTCCAAATCCTGGGTGTTGTTTCGAAGTTTTTGTCTGCTGCTGCACTGTGAGAAGGAAGTGATCTGTTATCTGTCCCAGTGCTCTGGAGGCTGGGGTCAGGACTGAGATTCTGGGCCTTGGACAATTGTCCATCACAAGGACAATGAGTGCCTGCTTGTAACCTCTCAGGCGCTGCCCTCAGCCCTATAGTCCTGGGATCCCTGAGGAGCCTGCAGTGCGAGTCAGCACAAGGAATACTACTAAAAAAGATGCTATCATTGCAACGAAAGGGCCAATTCATCATAAAATACAACAATTCTCAAAGTTTAGGTAACTGGTAACAGGTCTTCAAAACTGAAGCAAAAACTGTTAGAACTTTAAGGAAAAGTAGCATGCAATGATAGTAAACATTTTAATATCTCTTTTTCAGTCATTGCTAGAACAAGCAGACAAAAAATCAGTGTGGTGAGAGATAACCCGAGACCTAACTGATGCCTCCCGCAATAGTATTATACACATTCTTATCAAATGTACATGAGAATTTTACCAAGATGGCCACAAACAAGCCTCAGTAAATAAACAATTCAAATGCAATGTATCTTCCTGACCATATGGAATATATTAGAAAACAGTAACATAAAGATTTCTGGAATGTCATCAAATATTTGGAAACTAATTAATGCACTTCTGAATAATTCGTGGGGCAAATAAGAAATAAAAAGAAAGTACTTTGAATTGAATAAAAATGAAAACACATGAGATCATGTGTAAGTTGCCTCTAAACATGTGCTTGAGGATACATCATAACACCGAATGCTTACAGAAAGAAACCGGAAAGTCTAGATGCTGGGCGTGGTAGTGCACACCTGTAATCTCAGCATTTGGAAGGTTGAGGCAGGAGGACTGACATGGAGTTTGAATCCATCCTGGGCTACATAGCAAGATCTAGGCCAACCTGAACTGCATAGTAAGACCTGTCTCAAAAAACAACAAAACAAAACAAACGACACCCCCAACAAACAAACAGACAAACAAACAACCACAAGTCTCAAATCAATGTCCTTAACATCCTTACAGGAACTAAGGAAAACAAATAAAATCCACTGCAAACAGAAGAAAGAAAAATGATGATCTCAGTGGTTATAAATGAAAAAAAATTGAAAAATAATAAAGAAAATCAATGAAACCAAAACGTGGTTCTCTGACAAGATGAATTTTTTTGTTTGTTTGTTTGCAGCACCAGGGATTGAACTCACAGCCTCCCACCTACCAGACAGGTGCTTAAGCCACTGAACCAAATCCCTGCCCTGGTTTTTCGAGGCAGGGTCGCACTATGTAGCTCAGGCCGGCCTTGCGCTTGCGTTGTAGCCCAAGCCGGCCTCGAACTCACAACGCTCCACCTACCTCAGCCTCCCGAGTGCTGGGATTAAAGGCGTGTGCCACCACGCCCGGTGACAAGATGAATTTTATTGGTAAGCCTGTAGCCAGGCTAATTAGGAAAAAGGGAAGGAGATAAGTTATCAGTATCAGGAGCAAGAGAGGTGTCATCCCTTCGGATTCTTCAGTTCTAAAAAGGATACTAAGGCAATGTGAGAACATTATGCGGCTTAGAGGTAGAATAGATGCTTAGCGTGTACTTGGCCCTCAGCTCAATCCCCAGCACTGCGAAACCACACATACACATATGTGCACAGACCCCCCAAAGCATTATGCTGGTAGATTTGGCAACTTAGATAAAATGGTGAAAATCCTTAAATGAAACAAAGTACGAAGCTCATTGAAGAAGAAATCTCTAACCTAAATAGCCCTACAGAAATTCAAATTGTACCTAAAAACCTTCCCACAAAGAAAAGCTCAGGCTTAGATGGCTTCATTGGTAAATTCTACCAAATATTTAAGGAAGAAATAATATCAATTCTATACACAAACTCTTTGAGGAAATTGAGAAAAGCAGGCATACTTTTCAATGCATTTATGAGGCCAGCAATACTTTGATATAAAATCAGCCAAAGAGGTGACAAGGAAAAAGATTCTGCAGACCAATCTTCCCATGAACAAACAGGCAAAAATCCTCAGCAGAATTTCAGTAAACAGAATCCAGCAATACATAGAAAGGAAAACACACAAGGATTACATGGGGCTCAGCCCAGGAGTTCAGTTTTATATTTAAAATTAATCAATGCATTTGCCATATTAATAGAATTAAAAAAGAAAAAAGATGTAATCATCTCATAAAGGCAGGAAAAGCACTTAATGAAATTCACCACCCTTTCAGGATGAAAGTTCTCAACAAACAAGGGATAAAAATGGACTTCTTCAATCAGATAAGGGCACTTATGAAAACCAAAAGCTAATATCATATTTAATGGTAAAAGACAAAGCTTTTTTCCTAAGACTAGGATCAAGATGTGGATGCTGAGCAGATTGGAGAGGAAGAGGTAAAACCGCATCCCCAGAAAACATGATGATCTGTGCATGAAATCTGATGAAATCTACAAGAACTAACAAATGAGTCACCAAGGTTGCAAGAGATGAGATAAATGCAGAAGACAAAATCGTATTTCTGTATACTAGCAATGAACAATTGGGAACTGAAGAATTGAAGCCACTTTAATTGTATCAAAACATGAACTATTTAGGGATAAATATTATAAATTTGTACAAAGGATGTACAAAACCTGTTAGAAACTATAAATCATTGTTTGGAGAAATTAAAGTTCTTAACAAAAAAGAGGGTGCTCTATGTCTACTGATTAGAAAGCTTACTATTGCTAAAATGTCAGTGCTTTCCAAATGGGTCTGCACATTCAGTGTAATTTCAGTCGAAATCACAGTAGACTCTTTTGTAGAAGCCGACCAATGAATTCTGAAATTCATAGACAAATGTAAAGGACTTAGAACAGTTAGACAACTCTGAAGCAGAAAAACAAAATTGAGGGTTAGCGCTACCTGATTTCAAGACTTACTATAAAGTTACAGTAATCAAAACAATGAGACATTGGCATAAAGATAGACAAATAGACTAAGGAAGCAAAATAGACAGTTCAGAAACACACCCACACATATACAGACAACTGATTTTCCACCAAGATACAAGGGAAATTCAGCGGACAAAGAATGTTTTCAACAAATGGTGGTGGAACAAATTCATATTCATGCTCCAAAAAGTGAACTTGCACATCATAAACAAATATACATGCAAAATATAAAGTATTCCCAAATGTAAGAGCAAAGATCATCAAATTTCTGGTGGAAAACCTTTATGATTTTCTCATATATATATATATATATATATATATATATATATTTCTTGTGGGGTACTGGGAATTGGATTTAGGACCTCAAGCTTGCCATGCAGGTGTTGTACCACTGAGCTAAATCCCCAGCCCATAAAATTCTCGATGCATTCTCTGTCTCTCTCTCTCTCTCTCTCTCTCTGTCTCTCTCTCTCTCTATACACACACACACACACACACACACACACACACATATTGGTATGATTTTTGACTATGCAAAAATTTCTGGGGTACAACCTCAGAGGTATAACTAAAACAAAGCTAATTGATAAATATGATTTATTTAAATTAGCTATGCTCTTTGATGAATGAAAATAAAAGCTACACACTGGGAGAAAATATTTGAAAATCATATATCTGAAAATATATAAAGCACTCTCAAATTTTAATAAGGAAACAAATAATTCAATTAAAAATGGGCAAAATAGTTGAATGAATATTTATCACGGATGAGACAGGGATGCAAACAAGTTCATAAAAACATCTTCAACATCATCAGTCATTAGACAAATGCAAATTGAAACCGCAATACAATACCACTATGTAGCTATTCAAATTGATGGAATCAAAAAGAACATCTGTACCGATCGGCCATGCAGTGTGGGTGTGGCAGGCCTTAAATCCTAGAAGCCCTGTACACTGCTGGTGGGAGCAGGAAATGGTAGAGTCACTTTAGAAGGAGGTCGAGCAGCTTCTCAAAAAGTTAAGTACACACCCATTGTACAATCCGCTGCTATGAATTTATCAGAGAAGCACACTTTCACACAACCAGATGGAGATTTATACACAAATATTCGTGGTGGCTTTATTTTTAATATCCCAAACAGGATCCAACCGAAATGGCTGTTAACAGGAGGACAGATAGACAAACCACGATAAATATCTATAAGGGATACTGCTCACCAGTAAGAACGTGTGAACTGTTAATGTGTACTCACCGTGAGTGAATCTCTAAACAGTTACCTCAATGAAAGAAGTCATACAGCAACTGAGAGTACACACTACATGACTCCATTGTATAGAAATCTAGAAAATGCTAACTGAACAGGTTGGTAATTACCAGGATCAGCTGTCAGGAAGGACAAAGCCAGTGGAAAAAGGCAGGGACTACAAAAGGATAAAAAGAAACCTGGATGTAGGAGATAGTTTGTTATCTTGATTATGGTGACAGTTTCACAGGCATATACACAGGACAAACTTGCAAACTGTGTGTTAATTACTTGCAGTTTATTAAATGCCTACTATACCTCAGTAAAGCTGTTAAGAAACGCTGGTATTGACTTAGTCATCTGAAAACTTTTAAGGATGCGTGTTACTTTCCTGAGAGATTACCACCAATTTAATGGCTCAAAACAACACAAATTCATTTCCTGAAGGTTTGGGGACAGAAGTCTGAAATGGGCCTAAATGGACCAAGAGTGGTCAGGCACTCTATGGGAGTCCCTGCTTCACTACTTTTTCCAGCTTCTAGAGGCTGCCTGCAGCCTTTGGCTCCTGGACACCTCCTCTCCCATCTTCAACGCCGGCTCTGCCCTGATCTTCTGCCTTCTTTTTCACTGCAAAGAATGGTGGTGACCACGTTAGGCCCCCTGGATGAGCAGGACACTTTCAGTGTGTCCGGGCAGCAGCGCGGCAGCCTCACTCGCGTCTGCAGTCTTTCCTTTCCCTTGTCACAGAGCGGAAGACACCCCCATGTTCCGGCGAAGAGAACAGGGGCAACTTTATGTGCTTGAGGGGAGGGCATTGTTCCGCCAACTGTAGCCTATTTGGAGCAACATGGGCTCAGTACAAACACAGTTTTTTCTCCCATATCATGGTCTGTGTTTGAGTTTGTGGGTGCAGAGTGTGAGGACACGCAGAGGCAAGTGCGTTCACAAAGGGCCCCAAAAGCTTACGCTTTGGGAGGGAGGGAGTGGAGAGGCGCTAT
>RJWM01052221.1:0-10173 GCA_004363535.1 Dasyprocta punctata | reverse complement strand
CTTGCCTCTGACAAACACTATTCTGCCTTCTGCTTCTATGCATTTTATTTTACTCAACATAATGTCCTCCAGGTTTATTAATGGAGCCACAAATGACAAAATTTCCATTTTTTTGACAGATGAATAGTATTCCATTGTGTACATATGCCACATTTTCTTTATCCATTTTCTGGTGATGAACATTTAGGTGATTTTATACCTTGGGTAGTATGATTACAACTACAATAAACATGGAAAGGCACATATCTCTTCTAGATATAGATTTCATCTCCTTCAAATGTGTGTCCAAGTGTGGATTTGGTGAATTATCCAATATTGGCACAAAGACAGAGGCACATACACTGTATTGGATGATACTATGTACCCCAAGTCCTCATATACTTTTGATGGGGCTGAGTCTGGTGCTTCTGTTTGGTTTGTTGTCTAGAGCTGGGATTGGTGATGTGAGTGTTGCACCCATCCAGGGGTGGAGCTGAGATACAGTGTAAAGGAGGCGGGTCTTCCTCTTGCTCGCTTCTATGCTTCTGCCCTTTCTCGCCAGCTTGCCTTGCTGTTGTGGTGGCCATGAATGACAGCCCCGCCACGCATTGCTGCCTTGGAGACAACTGAGTATGGACTGAAACTCCCAAGAAACTGTAAGAAATAAACCCTTCCTTCCCTAATTTTGGGCATCAGGTATTTTGTCTCAGTAACTAGCAAAAAGTAACTAAGACAAATACCAATGGAATGAAATAGCCCAGGAATAATTATCACATTTACAGCCCACTGATTTTTAGCAAAGTGACAAAAACACATATTGAAAAAAAGACTAGTTTTTTTTTCATCAATGGGGTTGGAAAACTAGATACATAAAAAGGAATAAAATTAGATCTCAAACTCTCATGATATAGACAAATGAATTCTAAATAGATTGAAAACTTAAATATAAGACCTAAAACTATTAAACTATCAGAATAATCTTTAAATGAAAGTAAAATAATGGTGCAATATCCTAAGCTCCTTAACATTTAAAAGTGCTTACTCCAGAAGGAAGTAGATCAAATATCTTGCATTTTATTTTTATTTTCCACATTGAATTATTGAAGAGTTTGTAAAAGGATGCTTAATTACTATCTGTAGAACTGAACCTTAATTAATGGTCATTTTTTGCAAGTTGTCACCATTTTTTTTTTCCAGTATCAGGGATAGAACTCACAACCTCATGCCTGCCAAGCAGGTGCTTAAACCACTGAACTAAACTCCCGACCCCAAGTTGCCAACATTTCAATATGCTTCATAAATCTGTTGCACTAGTGCATAAAACGCAATATAAGACATGAGATAGGGCACTATAATCTTGGATAACCAAGCATTAAGAAGTTTATCAGAATAAATGTAATTAATAATTTAATAATTTATTAAGTATTTGTATGGAACTTGTATAATTGATATCTTAGAACAAGGTCAATAAAAATCATACATTAGTGGTATTCAACTCACAGTTTCATACCTTATTTACTGTGTTTATTTAAGTATAATTGATCCCATTGGACAATGAGTTCTTCTGAAAGTAGGAGGTTGTCTTTTTTCATCTTTATATCTCCAGTGCTTATTAGAGTCCCTAGACTGCATAAGACATTCAATAAAAGTTACTTCAACAATTAAATCTTGATCTTCCAAAAAGTACATCAAATAAGTACAAAAATGATTTAGTAGCAATACTAACATCTTAGAAATCTAGTCTTTAATTATCAATGACTATTTTATCCTTAAAATACAATTTTTAAATGAATCACAGGCAATGTAGCAGACATTTCATTTGATGACTTTGAAATTTCATTTAAAAAATATCTCCTCTCTCTTTATATGCTTGAAATTACCGAGACTTGGATTAACACAAGGGCATAAAGAAAGCTAGTTAAATTTAGCAATATAATAAAACTAAATTTATTACATAAGTTAATTAATTTTAATATAAATTGTTCATAGTGATTTAAACTATACACTTGTCAATAAGATCACATAGTCCACATGAATGCATTGAGAATTATATGGCAGTTTGAAACATATTCCTATGTGTTGGCTTTTTTACTTGATTTGGCTTTCAGAAAATTATAGTTTGAATCTTTTTTATACAAAATGTAGCAAGTTTTTCTATCATTTTCACATGTATTTCTTAGTGGCTTTAATAACTTAAAAACTCCAATAAAAAGATATTCTACAATTGCATAGCTATTTTTGCTTAAAAGTTTGGACAGTTTTTGAACTTTATAAAGTCATTATTATGCTAGCTCAAGAAATGTCTTTTGCTGTCTATTAAAGGAGAAAACCATAGCATAAAGTGGATGTTTTTAAGGGGAGGGCCAGATCATTTATTTTAAATACTGAATATAATTCCCAGGACATAATCTGCAATCAATCAATGTATTGATTATAGACAATATTATTTGCTATAACAGTGTTCTTTGATAAGAAATGACACAGAATGTAGTGAAAATTAGATGACATTAAATGATATTGCTTGTAGTTCATCCCATGAAACACTCCAGTGGAGACTTGGCTACCTAGCATAAGCAATAAATAGTATCTTCTTTAGTTTTTGGGTTTCATTTATTGCGTTGACATTTATTATGGTATTGTTATCTTCTGCTGGACTAGGGAAGAGGAAGCGCACTAACGGACATCTGTTTTGTTCTCCTACCACAGTGAAGGAGAACTACAAAGTGAAGGGCAAGCATCTCTGTTTAAAGGACTTGATCAATAGTTGAATGTGTTAGCTCCAACTAAATCATATTTATTAGAATCTAATTGTGAACATACTACCCTCATTGTTGGGAATGATAGGAAATGTAGTCTCTGGGTAAGTGGTTTTATGCTCAAAATTTAGGAAACTGTTGCTGAAGGAAAAAAGAATAAAAGATATTAGAAGACAATTATGTAGCTTTGGTACAGTTTATTCTTCCATGGATATATGCTTTTTTTACAGTATATACAGCTGACACACTCCAAAGAGAAAACAACAACACTCTGTGTCCACTTTTAATCTTGTACTTCTGGGCAATATGCGGAAGTATAGTACACTTAACTAGTTCTGGGTGAACTGTTCTTACTTTTTTAAGTGTTTATTTTTTATTAGCACATGTTTACAGTACATCATGATTACATTTCTTGTGTTGAACTGGTGCCTGTACACAACACGTTTTAAAAGTTTTTCTATCCACTTCCCCTAAAAGCTTACACATACTGGCCTGGACTGCCCTTTTCCCTATCCTGCAGGACACATGTAGTCATCCCAGTTCAAAATTTACCTTTTTTTATTTTTACTTTTTTTGTTGGTTCAGTACTGGGGGATTGAACCAGGGAATGCTGAGTTATATCTCCATCCCTTTTCTTTATTTTATTTTGAGACAAGGTCATGCCCAAGCTGATCTAGAACTTGTGGTCCTTCTGTTCCAGACCCTCAAGCTAGTAGCTTGATTTTGCAAATTATAAGCTAAAATACATATTTTCTGCCTTCTACACTCACAATAATATATTCTCATATTCTATTGGTACAGGAGCTGTATGACTTCAATAAAACTATCAATCTGAAAACACTGGTTTTGAAAGGAAAGGACTGAATGAGAATGAGGGAACACAGTAAGTACTTACAGCAGTTATTAAATTTAGAATGTCAGAAAATATAAAGATAAGCCGGGGGTGGTGGCGCCCGCCTTTAATCCCAGCACTTGGGAGGCTGAGGTAGGAGGAGCGTTGTGAGTTCGAGGTCGGCTTGGGCTACAACGCAAGCGCAACACTGGCCTGAGCTACATAGTGCGACCCTGCCTCAAAAACCAGAGCTGGGAGTTTGGCTCAGTGGCTTACGTGCCTGCCCTGGCAGGTGCGAGGTTGTGAGTTCAATCCCCTGTGCCACAAAAATAAATAAATAAATAAATATTTCCTGACCAACTACATGAACATCTCTTTCTTCGCAAATATTTTTCTGAACAAACAAACCCATCCCCTGCATTTTACCATCTATGACTCTGTCTTGTAGTAGGTTCTTTGGTATCCATTATTCCTACGTTGTCTCATCAAATGGCATTGGCACACATTCTCATCTATAGCATCCCAGCTCCAGAGTCTGCTCTCTTGGATCCAAGTTACAGGCACAGATGTCACAAGCTGCTTTAGGCATTAAGGAATAGGTTGTGAATAGTGTTTTTGATTTGCTGAAGATATAAATTATCAGAAAAACTTAGTTGTTTCTGGATTATTCACGGTCAGCCCTATATGTAACTTAGTAAGACCAAATTTATCATCTAAATATGATTTTATTGGCTTACAGTTATTTTTTGCCTCTTCTCGCCTCAGATATTCTTCTGTAATTTAATAAAAACTAGCTTGTAGCCATCAAAGCAGTAATTTTAGGTGGCAGGCCTGTCTTCAGAGGCTCTTGATATAGGCTTTTGAGCTTACCTTCTTAAGTCTGGCTGTTGGGGACAGAGAAAGTATTGTTTCTTTTTCCTCTTAACATTGCAGCACTTCAAATTGTGAGATGTGAAGGTCTAACAGATTTAGAATGTGGGCAGATGCTGAGTTCCCTTAGTGGAATTCAGATAATTTTTTTGTAAAAGATGAAGTTGCCTAAGGTTTTCATGATTTTGGTGCTTTTTAAATTACAGACTACTTAATCATAGATTGTCATTCTGTTTTTCTTTTTCTTTTTCCTTTTTTGATATATTTTCATGAATAGATTCACGTTAACCACGTTTAATGTAACTATTGTATATTTTAAGCTTTCCTTAACATAGTGTCAAAGGCTGGGTGGATTAAACAAACTATATTTCTCACAATTCTGGAAGCTAGAAGTATGAAATCAAAGTATTGGCATGATTTGTTTCTTTTGAGACCTTTTTTCTTTGATGTACAGTGTCACATTTACATATTCTTTCTTTTATAATGAATAGTTATTTGGGCTGATTTTAGCTATAGAATTAGCAATTTACTCCAGGGGGTTTGTTGTTCTTTGTTGAGGATGATATTTAGAAATCAAAATATAGGCAGTAAGGCATGTTTCTTGCTGTTAATATATTGTTATTTTTATATCTTCCCTTATAAAAAGCTATGGAATACAACTGACATATATGCACACACTTAGCCAACACATCTTCTTGGGAGCATATTTTATTGACTTTTTTCTGGCCAAACTTCAAAATTTTCAAATAATCCAGCTCCATATTTTCTCCTGATTCTCAGTGTAAATCTGGTTAAAAGTAACTAGTAGTATTCATGGTCATGGCCTGAATTTGCAGTGCTTTGAATTTCCTCTGCTAGGTTAATTAGTCTACCACCTTTAAATTCAGTCTCATACAAAATGTTAAGATGTGGGCAAAATTTAGAAATGTTATTTTCTATAATGTAACACAAAAAGCCTCTAATCTGATACACAGTAGTCTTCTTTTCCATCTGAAATCTCATGAGCAGCCTTCACTACCTGCCTTCTTATTTGCATTCTGGTCTTTAGAGTTTGCACCAGAATGATCTTTCAGGTTCTATTTGAAATGTTCTAAACTTTCTCTAGCCTGCCACCTCCAAACATGTCCAAACTTCACAAACATGACTTCTAAAGTCTTCTGAACCATAAGGTCACACAGAGTCACAGCAACATCCTAATTCTAAGTAGGGATTTTCTGTATGTATTTCATGTCTGTCCTTGAGACAAGAGTCCTGACATACCAACTTGCCAGAGGAAAGTTTTATTTTTGTCTACACTGAGAAGTTTTAATCATAATCTGCTGGCTCCAAGGCACAAACATCACTGTGGAAGGACACGATGGAGGAAGCCAAGAAGTAGCTGAGAAATGTACGGACAGGGAAATAGCCGGAGAGGAAGGGGCCAGGGAAAGATACAGTCCTCAAGATCATGTCACCATGACCAACCCAGACACAAAGCAGAGCCTCCCTAAGCATCTCTCAAGTCGGTCAAGTTGACCATCAAGATTAACCATCATAGTTATGGTTGAAACCTAATTCTCATATAAAACAACTTATATCATGATTGTATACACATATACATACATACACACATTTATATATGTGTGTATCTTACACAAAACTGTAGATTTGTTAGAAGGGAATAATTATCAACATTTTTTCTCCACTGCAGGCAATGAATGACACTAATAGCTGGGATATATGTAATCTTTAATTTTTACCATTATCATTGAGAGAAAAAGGCAATTACAGAACTTCATGTTTATCTGAGTATTGCAGTTTGAAACACAAATGTCTTCTTAAATTTAGTGTTCTGGTATTTTTTTCCTAAATTTTGATATATATCACTCTTGCTTTGTAAACTAATCTGATCAGGATTTAAATTTTACTTGTTGACTCAGTAACCTCATTAACAATCTTAATCCTTTCATTGTGTTGTTATAACACTCCAAGAAAGTTTATTTTTCTTCTCTTTCAGTGTCGTTGCAGTAAGCTAGTTCACATTTACATGTCTCAAAAAATCTTACTCTTGTGATCTGCACTAATCTGCTGTAGGCTAATGCCAAGTTTAAGAGTTATATCCTAAATGATGGCTAATGAAGCTCTGAATAAAAATAAGCATATTGGACATATTACTCAAGTTAACTTCATGACAAAATTCATATATACTGAAACATTCCTTTATTTGCTAGTAGTTTTATGTTTTTTACTAAACATTAAAATTTCACTACTGAACCTCTAATCTTGAGACATTACTGTTTGTACTCTGAGTTGAATTTAAGGGCTAAGAGTTTTAGCAGTCACACTTACTTGTCTTGAACTGAAACTCATTAAAAAAAAATTGTCAAAAAGCATATGTGCTTTGTGCAGATGTTCAGTTTGAATTTAGAAGGATGACACTGAAATATATAAAGTTATTTTGCTGCCATCAAACCTAATATTGTGTTTATACTATCCACTAGTGACTCACAAAGCACTATTGCTGTGGTACACATTTCAACTTGGCCAAATATTCTTGCTACTCCGTCCTCACTTCAAAATGTCATGCCTTTCAGCTGTTCAACCTCAACATGCCAAAAATCAATGGATTTGCATCTGCTGTTTCCATTTTGTTGTCCTAAATAGAACTCTATTGCCAAGTGGATACTTAATAAATTATTTATATGATATTATTGTTGGTATTAACAACAGCAAATACATTTAGTTTGTGAGGTTCAGGAAGCATGTACAATTGGATATTTTTATATTTTTATTTTTAAATAGGTAAAAGATAAAGTGATAATGTTTGTTTCATTGTTTCATAATAAACTCCTATGATACATGCACATACTATTTATATATGTATAATATTGCTATGGAGTACATGATACACATATTGTATCTATCCATAATCATATATATATATATATATATATATATATATATAAAATGAACCCTAATCACACATTTAGTTGATTTTATGAATTCAAAACAAGTACATTGTTTATCACTGTACATCAGAATTAACTGAAGTAATATTATTTCTCACTACAAACTCATATTCATGTGTTGTGATATAAGCTCCAAGATTTGTAACAGTTTTTGAGATTTTCTTGCAATTTACCTAAAGCTTTATCTTATAAAAAAGTAGAAATTGTATCAAGTTCTATGATTAAAATTTTCACACTGGTACAGTAGTTCACATTTTTACTGTAGGTATTCACTGGAATGCTTTCACAAGCCTTTATTTCTACAGAATCCAACTGTTGCCTTACATTTATACCACTTGTTAAAATTATCAACTTTGAAAAACCTAGAATTTCTACATTAAAATTAAAAAGAACCATAGGTAATTGTTCAATACAGCAAAAAATGTGTATAAGGAAATATATATATATATATATATATAAAATTCTTAAATACTTAAATCCAATTGAAGACATATACAGAACTGGACCTAGCATAAATTCACAAATGAATACCTTTATGATTCTTTTTATCAATCTACTTCAAGTGTTATTTCTCCCAATAGTTAGGGCATATATTATTTCTCTCTTGGTCTGATAGCTAACAGTAACTAAATTTAAGAGAAACAACCATTTGGGAATATGAATAGCAATTCTTACATACAGACTCTGAGATCTAATTAAGATGTTGTTTTCTTCTTCATATTCTTCACGCTATCTATGTAGTGGGTATCAATTCCTATCAGCTAGAAATTTACCCTAGGCAAAGTATAATATCTTATTTTAAGGGAAAAAGTACCTCGGCATAAAATGTCTTCCAGTTGGATTAATAGGTAGAGATTTAGACACATTGGAGTTAGCATTTCCACTTAAAAGTCTTTGCCTACAGTGATTTTCACTGCAGTGAAGCTGAGGATAATCTTTAGAAGAGGTCATAATATCCCAGCATATAGATCTAGTAACACCAAACTTATTTTTCTGTGCTAAACTTCATCAAATCTTGTTCAGCTGTTCATAACTTACATTAAATAAGGTATTGAAAATTCCACATATGCATCAATGATTATAGGAAATCATATTGAAAAAAATAACTTCAGAAAAAGCAAGAAAATCTACTTATGCATTACATGCTAAAAATCAGGGAACATTCTGAATCCAAAATTTAAGAACAAAAACTTACTCCTTCACTTTCTCCTTTCACAACCAAAAGTGTGGTATTGCATACTGATTATATTAATTGAATGTGATTTCTCTCAAATTAATAATTTTTAAGTGCATGCCAGTTTTATCCAAGGCACAGTAACACAATAAGTAGCTAAGTTTCATTTGTTGAGTACTTTAAAAGTATATGTTCTGGTTTATGTTTCAGTATTGTTCAAAATTCTCATGCATGTGGATGGAGACTGGATAATGGAGTTGCTACAGCAGACTTGCGGTTGGGAAGTAGGGTCTGGTCTGAAGAATCAGGTTGACATGAAAGGCAGCATCTCCTTCCCTATCTTGCACCTTCTGCCTGTGCTTCCTGGCTGCCATGACAGGAGCAGCATTTTCTCCACTGTGCCTCTCAGCCATGTCGTTTTGCCGTGGAGCAACTGTGGACTGTAACCATGAATTCCTGTAAAACTTTTGTCCTGTAAATTATGAGTGTCAGGTATTTTGTCACAGGATGAGGAAAACGACTAAGACAACGTATGTTAATTTATCTTTTTTTAAAGAGGATAAAACCAAGGAAAATAAAGCAGAGTAAAACCAATCAAAAATAAATCAGTGTAAGTGATACAGGACTTCAAAACCTTATGAAGCCAACAATAGTTACCATAATGCTTTTTGTTGTCTTCAGAAGAGCTGCAGATACTTTTGGACATAGTAAAAATTGAACAGAACAGAATAGAATAGAAACAATAAAACCAGAACAGTGAATGCAATAAAGGACTTTGAAACAAGTCACTAGTAAATTCAAAATGGCTTCCATAATATGTCATATTATCTTTCAAATAGCTGCTCACATCATCAGATTTAACATAATCAGACAAAACAAAAGAGAATTAAATCCAGTCCAACAAAACAATGGCCACGATCACTTCCTAGTGAGGTCTGGATCTCCCCCCACCCCAACCTGCAGTCCACAAATGGCACAGACTCATGGTGAGAAGCTTGGGTGTGGCTATTCCCACTCCTGTTAATTTATTTTTAAAATGGAATCTTTTGCTAAAGTACAATATAATTTTTCATCTGTGCAACTACTTTCTAATTTTTCATTACAAATTACTGTGAATGAATCACATCAAGAAAGACTGCCCTGAAATTGGCATTTGTAGAATTACATTTACCTGGAAAACAACTCAGAATAATCTATCATCAACTTACTTCAACTAGTTAAAATTGCCTGTCTACCTAGTTGTTTCACCAAATGTTGCAACATTAGTCTCCTATTTTATGCACATAATGTTGTGGTTATTTACTGTTCAAAAGCAGTCTATTTTAGGGTATGTCAACAGTTTTAGTGCTGCGAGCAGCAAATAGTTGGCCAGATTCCTTAGGGAACTTATAATTAGTCATCTTTATATATTGGAACAGTCCAGAAATTTTTTAGAGTAACTATTCTGTAGTCAATTTATCTGTTTTTGATTATGCTGGCATGCTTTTTAATCAAGAAAATACCTAAGAGATTGCACACCTTGAAGAAAGGACAGTCTTTTCAATATATAGTACATACATGAAAATTGGGTATCAACATGTAGAAGAATAAAACTACTAGACTCTATCCCTCATC
>RJWM01052220.1:0-10202 GCA_004363535.1 Dasyprocta punctata | reverse complement strand
AAAAAAAAAAAAAAAAAAAAAAAAAAAAAAAAAAAAAAAAAAAAAAAAAAAAAAAAAAAAAAAAAAAAAAAAAAAAAAAAAAAAAAAAAAAAAAAAAAGAATAGGCAGAGCAAATCTTAAAGACAAGACCTGAAAAGATCAAACTGTTTCCAGGTAACATGACTGCATATGCCCCCAAAGTTCCAAGAATATTTATAGAAATAAAAAAATTTCCAACCTTCAGCAAGGTAAAATTTATTATCTGACACCAAATTACTAGGCATGTGTATTGGATGATACTATGTACCCACAAGTCCTCATATACTTTTGATGGGGCTGAGTCTGGCGCTTGTGTTTGGTTTGTTGTCTAGAGCTTGGATTGGTGATGTGAGTGCTGCACCGGCCTAGGGGTGGAGCTGAGATACAGTGTAAAGGAGGCGGGTCTTCCTCTTTCTCACGCTTCCGCCCTCTGCACACTCTCTCTCTCTCTCTCTCTCTCCCCCTGTCTCACCAGCGCGGCTTGCTGTTTTGGCAGCCACCATGAATGGCTGTCCCACCGCACTACGCTGCCTTGGAGCCAACTAAGTATGGACTGAAACTCCCAAGAAACTGTAAACAATACACCTTTCCTTCCCTAATTTTGGGCGTCAGGTATTTTATCTCAGCAACAAGCAAAAAGTAACCAAGACAGCATGCAAAGAAGAAAATGAGTCATACTGAGGAAAATACTCAATTCAACTCCAGTACTCACACAGATGCCAGTACTCACACAGATGTTAGATTTACCAGATTAGGACATTAAAAGTTATTAGTATAACTTTAGTATTCTGTATGTTTAAAAAGTTAAGTAGAGACAGGGAAAAATATAAAAAAGATGAAATTGAATAACAACAACAACAACAAAAAAAAACAGTAAAGTAACATCTTTAATGTTCATAAAGGAAAATAAACAACTGGACCAAGTTAAAATTCTATACCTAGTAAAAATATCTTTCAAAAGTGAATGTGACATGAATACTTTTTAAGGATATTCAATATTTAAAAGAATAAGAAATATTAAAGGACAACTTTTAGGCAGAAGGAAATAAAAATCTGGATCTACATAAAAGAAGAGCGTGGGGAATAGTAATCACACAGACACATGCGTAAAAATTTTTTCCTTATGAGAATAGTAATGTAGAGTATAGGAGACAAAGGGAGGTACAATATCATAAGGTTCTTACACTATACAAGAATATACATATATATCTCACTTGAATATAATATGATGTTAACTGGAATATACTCTTAGGACATTTACATATGTATATATAGTATACACTGTAGCACAATAACTAAAACAAACTTTGAATGTTAGAATTTTTAAAAATATATTATTTGTATTTTGTAAAACAGGAACCGGGGAGTTTGCTGTTAACTTGCTGAGACATAGTTCTACAAATTAATGGAGCAGAGCAGGTATTCAAATCAAAGCCAACTTCAAAGATGTTATTTTTCTCTCACCAGACTTTCTAGTGTGTACATGTATGTGTTTGCGTCTGTGCACATAACCACACATGTCCATCTCCAAAGTGAAATGGGGAGACCACCTCGTCAGAATAGAACATCCGGGTAAATTTATGAAGACATGGGAGGTCATTCAGACTGAATAATGCACAGTGATAAATGTGGTCGATGCTTCCCAAGCACTGTCACAGGAGAAGGAAGCTGGGTTCAGCCATGGAGGAGGATTCCAGTATTTTCCACCCCATTAGCCAGACCACCTATGCCATGATAAGTGCCATAAGAGGATGGACTTTGTTTTTTATGGCTTTAGTCCACTGGCTTTGGCAGTCCTGGCTCCAGAGCAGGCACTCAGTAGATATTTGTTGAGTAAGTGGTCACGAATGCCACGATTAATGACCTGAAGCCATGACACTGGAAACATTGCTTGTTCCGAGTCCACATTCAGAAAACGCTCACCTTCAGATGTGATTTATGTTTCTACAAAATAAGAGAACGTCCAGATCATTCTTTGCAGGCATGAGCTTTCCAGGCATGTGGCAGTTGCAGTTCTCAGAAGAGGGAATAATCTGACAGGCCCGTGGCCACGTCAGTCTTTGAGCCTTTCAGGTGGTGTCCCTTGGTGTCTGGCCACTGCACGTTGAGAGGTCAAGCCAGTTGGTAGGCTTTTCCGTGGTGTCCAAGCGGCCTTCCTACTGTTGTACCTTCTCACATCACTTTTCAGTCTTTTTTTTTTTTTTTTTTTTTTACAAATAACTGGGGCCAAAATGACCAAACTCCAGTGAGATGTCTCTACAATTTCATAATTACGATAAAGGGAAAAATTTTCAAGTAATCATATATTTAGACTTTTTCCCTCAAATAGAAGTCTTATTTTGCCAGGTGTGGTGGTGCACTCGGGGCTGAGGCAGAAGGATTGCTGTGAGTTTGAAGTTAGTCTGGGGTACATGGTGAGTCCAGGCCAACCCGAACTGCATAGTCAGACCCTGTTTCAAAAAGAAAAAGAACTTTTATTTTTGACTTCCACTCCCATTAAAGTGTAACTATATATTTAAAAAATGCAAACAAATAGGAAAGAACGTTTGATGGCCTGCTTTCCTGCAAACTGAATAAAATGTCAAAAAAAATTTTAGGTGGAAGAGAGTGAAGACGAATACGGGACTGAGGGTATGTCAGGGTTAATGTAATAGTATATGTCATATCCTAGCTATTGTGCGAACCAAAATCTTCTTTGACCTTCCCAAGGTTCTGGTCAACCAGGTATTGTCACTGCCATTTTAGAGTTAGGGAAACTAAAATTCAGAGTGCTTTGGTTAGATGGTGTTATGGATTACAAACTGGTGGTCAACTTAGCACCAGCTGAATTAATTCAGCTGGTGTTGAGTAAAGATGCTCCACCTGAAGAAAGTTGCCAGCATAAATAGGGACGTGGAGAAGAAGAGCCAGGTGCTGTGGGTTCTTCCAAGAGTTGCTGTTTGGAGCCGCTGGTTCTCCTGGAGGTGCTTGTCACGCTGGCTTCCCCAATGTGGATTCGGCCATTATCATCGGAGGAGCTCGGGACCTCGTCGGTGAGAGTGGCTGTGGTTCACGTGGCGGGAGCCCTGCTCCTCACATTGTGCTTCGCTTCCTGGCTCCGGAGGAGAGGCTGTGTGCTGGAGAAGCTTGTCACGCTTGGCTTCCTGACCTGTGCTCAGCTGTTCTCCATCGTCAGAGGAGCACGGGACCTCGTCGCCGTTGGGGATGGCTGTGGTGCTCTTCAGGGCAGCCCCGCTTCTTCTTTTGAGCTTGACTTCTCAGCTCCTACGTAGAACCCTCAACCCACTGCACAGCTCCTTCACCCTGCTGGCATAGACTTTCTAGTTCCACTGCTGACCTGTGGCCCCACCAGCACAGAACTGTAAATAGTCTGGTGTGAGCCCTTATTGTGGGCTCTTAGATTCCCAGTTGGTACTGTGGGAGGCATTGTCATGTGTTTTGAGTCTCTAGTGGGACTCTTGCATGATATTGCTGTGGGATCCAGGCCCTCGGCTAAATATCCTGGGTCTTAGTGTTGTGGACAGATTTTCCTGCACTTTCTTGTGTTTAACTTTGGGTGACTATCATAAAACAGTATTACAAACCCTGTGTCCTGTATGTAGTTGTTCTCCATGTAACCCCTGACTACAACAGATGACTAATGTCCACCAGAGCTAGAAGTCCAACCCAAGTGTTCTTTACTGTATTTTCTTATTACAATAGCAAGAATCTTGTAATACTGTATGATGAGCTGATATTTTATGATTTGATTTAAGAAAAAAATCACGAGTAGATTTTCTTGTTTGAGGTGTTTAAGTCTAGAAATTGTATTTGGAGGATTAGAATCTTGCCATGGGTTTGTGGGTTTATGCAACAGTACCCTTCTATGTGCTTTGTTAATTCTTAAAATTAGCAAGAAGTGTCACACCTATAAATCGTCAAGGATGTTATTAGAGGAACATCGAGTCAATAAAATGTCTCATATTTCAGTCACACTACGTTTGAATCCTCCAGAGAGACAGCTTTTTTATTACTCATTTTTCCTCATTTCTAGTGAAGAAAATTCACTGTTTTTATTGAAAAACCAAAGTATAATTGCAATATTAATTCATAAAAAAAGCTGACATGTTAGCATTCATACTGGTTAGCTTAGATTTGTAAAATGCTTTAAAAGCAGGAAGTGTCATACAGCTCTTCCTAATGTTATGGTTGCTTTATGAGGTGAACTCTCAGCTAAATGATAGCCAGGCATTCAAGAGTTCCCATGTAAAATATATAATAGCTAGTGAGTGGGGATGAAAACCACTTTATCTACGTAGAGGTGAGATAATAGATGAATGCCGACGTAGACCTATGGGCTACTCTTGGCGAGCACTGGATATGGCTTGAGTTGTTCCAGGAAAGGAAGCTGCATTTTAGTTTCTTTTCCCTCTCCAATTCCCTGAAATCACGTAAGGTGGCTGCTGAAAAAGCTGTTCTCAATGTATGATAAGGAAAGTCTGCCCATTCACTTACATGTTAATTACAGTACTGCTACATCCATCTGGCATTATCCGAGAAGGAGGAAGAAAAGGTGTCGGTATTAATGAGCTCCTACTGTGCGTCAGCATTCTCATATGATACAGCCATGCAACGGACCTTCGGGGTCAGAACTGTTTTCTCGGTTTACAGATGTGGTACCTGAAGGAAGGAAGTGCAAGTTACCGTCTTTTCATTACATCATACTGCGTTAGGCAGAGCACCAGCAGCATCCTTCAGACTTCGGCCTTTTCTTCTCAGTGAGCCATAAGAGAGGAATTAACCCCGTTCCCAGTAACACCAGATAGATGGGCAATGGCCAGTCTGGGGTCATACGCCAGCCTTGAAGCCAGGAGAACTCAGTTCCGCCAGGACCACGTGCAGTAAGGAGCAATGGTGGCTCTCCAGCAAAATAAGTGTATGTTTTTAGAGATAGAGGAAAAGGTGCTAGGCAAGCAAGACCACAGATGCCTGCTTTACTGTTTTGTGTTGTGATTCTTCTCTGTTCCTCTTAGTCTTTAGTTTAGTCTATTTATTAACCATGTCAGACCTGTGTTAGTGTTACAGAGGGCAAGTGACTTGACCTCTGTAGGTTCCTTTTCCCTTTATAAAATGAGTGTGGTTAAATGGCCTGTACAGTAATCTTTCCCAGGGAGTAACATTTCTTGATAATGTTTTTATTAATCTCACAGACATTTATTTAATATCAATATGGGCAAAACAGGGAAGGGAAGTGTTGGAGTCTACATGAGTTTGTGTATGCATGCTGCTTATTTAAATACAGACTCTAATCAAAATATTTGTTCTGCCTGCAATCCGTACCCCTTCTCCCATGCTCTGCCTATCAGTATTCTCAAAGGACTCCGTCTTTGTCTGGAGTCCTCCTTTTCTCCAAAGGGCTCCGATTCAGCTCTGACCTACTATTGCCATTCTGGGTCTCTGGCTCAAAGCTGCTAAACTGGATCCTCTCCTCCCTGTGACTCCTCTCCTGTCTTTGCTTTCTCTCTTCCTTTCTCTCTTGATCTTTTTCTTTTCTTTTCTTTCTGGAGATTGAACCCAGGCCTTTGTACTGAGCTATATTCCCACCCCTTTTTATGTTTTTAATTTTGAGGCAGGATCTCACTAAGTATCTAAGTTGCCTGGGCTGGGGTTGAACCTTTGATCTTCCTGCCTTGGCTCCATAGGCTGTGAATATAGGCATATATCACCATGTCTTGCTTTGATTTTTTTTCAAGGAGCACCAGAAATTAAGATTAATTTATGAAAAATTCAAAAATTTTCAAGTAATTATTAAATCAAATTAATCCTCATGTGGGTTACATCTGGCCCATAGATTGTGACTGTGAGGCTGCTTTCTTCAGCTATGTCACATGCGTGGTGTGGCTGTTCTGATTGGCTGAGATGTCTTGTCTGGCCCATTATTGTGAGTATCTTACTGTTAGGAAAAAAACCTCTTCTTTATAGCCACAGGATCTAGTACTCTACTTGGTACATAGTAAGTACTTAGTAATAGTTTTGGAATTACTGGAAAGAATAAGGCCAGAATTTTTAAAAAATTATAAATAAAAACTCATGAATACATTATTAGTGGACACTTTAATAATTTTTCACTGAGAAAACACATAGAGAGCAGTAGATTTTTAAAGCATTAATAAAGATATTAATACTTCATATCTATTAGGATGGCCACCGTTAGAAAAACAGGAAATATCAAGTGTTGGAGGGGGGCGGGATTTGATCCTGTATGCATTGTGATAGGAATGTAAAATGATGTAGCCATTATGGAACACAGCATGCAGATTCATCAAAAAATTAAAAATAGAATTACCACATTTAACTTTCAGAAGCACTTTCACTTCTGGGTAAATATATCCAAAAGAATTAAAAACAGTAACTTGAAATATTTCTTCACCAGTGTTCATAGCAATATTATTCACAATAGCTAAAAGACAGAAGAAGTGACCCAGATGTTCATCAATGGGTGGACAGATAAATAAAATGTGGAATAAACATAAAGTGGAATACTGTTCAGTGTTATAAGGGAAGGAATTTCCAATACCTGCTACAATTTGCACATGCCCTGAGAACATTACACTAAGTACAGTCACAGAAGGACAGATACTGTGAGATTCCATTTATGTGAGGTATCTAGCTTGTCTAATTCCTGGAGACAGAAAGTGGAATTGTGGCGAGGAGGCAATGGAGGAGGGAGAAATGGAGAATTGGGGTTGTACAGGTTGCATCCATGCTATTTTAGTTTCAGTTGTGTAAGATGAAGGGTTCTGTGGATGACTGGTGGTGACGATTATACAACAAAGCCCTTAATGCCATTGAACTGTATATTTCAAATGGTTATGATGGCAAATTTTGTGTTATATGGACTTCACCACATTTAAGAAGAAAGTAAAAATAAGTGGTTGAAGTATGATGTTGACAATAATACCTAACCTAACAGAAGGGAAACGATTATAAAGCTAAACAGAGTCTAATGTTCCTTCGCATTTCCGAGGGAGAGAGATGTGAGGTCCTACTGCTTGGCTATTTAAGAGTCTTCACTTTTGTGGGGAAATAAAGGAAGGCAGAAAGCAAATAACCAGTTTACTTTCCATATTGATTCTGAAGAACTTTCAGCAATGTGAGAAAATGCAACCCTGTCTTTTCTATCAAAGGATACAAACAAGAGTGCCTGTACCTTAGGCTCTAGACCGCCCTAGGTGGCCCCTCCCACATACACTAAAATTAGGGAAGGCCTGCTAAGTGCAGATCCTGTGAGGTATCTAGCTTGTCCAATTCCTGGAGACAGAAAGTGGAATTGTGGCTAGGAGGCAATGGAGGAGGGAGAAATGGAGAATTGGTTGCATGGAACATCCATGCTATTTTAGTTTCAGTTGTGTAAGATGAAGGGTTCTGTGGATGACTAGTGGTGACAATTAGCAGGTGTCCGGCCAGTGTTCAAGGAAGGAATGAATGCTGCAGACCAAGGCCATTAGCAGGTGTCCGGCCAGTGTTCAAGGAAGGAATGAATGCGGTATCATCTGGACTATGAAGTACAGTCGCCATAGTCTAGGGCTTCAAGATATTCAATTCAATGTAAGTGGTTTTGCGGTACCTCCAACGTGCCAGATGCTGTTCTAAATGCTTGGCATATGCCAATGAATAAAAAAGACAAAGTTCCCTGTGCTAGTCAAACTGAACTCACAGTCTAGCAGAAGGGAAAAGAAAATAAAATTATGGATATCCTAAATTAATGTCTTATCTGTGAGCGGGAATCGAGTGCTGAAGTGAAAAGAAATGGAGTAGGATAAGGAGGCAGAGTTCAGAGCAGCAGGGCGGCAGGGTTAATAGGGGCTCCGGATGGGCCTTACTGGGAGGGTGGCATTTGAGCAGGGATTTGGAAAGGTGAGAGTTTGCTAAACTGATGCTGGGAGAGCAAGTTCTGGGTGGAAGGAAGAGCCTGGAATGTGGTGTCCAGAGAAGGCCAGCGAGGTGGAGGGGAGGGAGCAGGGCCGGGGAGTGGGAGCGGAAGGCAGATGCGGGACAAGCCCACTTTGGTGTGGGTTATGTGCCGTGTAACAGCGTTGACTTTTCCTCTGAATGAATGAGGAAATTATTGTTGGGTTCCAGCGAGATCAAAGACAGATTTTAGCAATACTCTTTCACCGACATTCACCCAGGGTTATGCACCGAATGGTTTACAATATTGCAGAGGTGACATTTCTCATTTGCCAGATTTTTTTTGGGGGGGGGAAAAACTCCTATCAAATATAACTGATAATTTTGTTAAAATAATTTCTTTTTCCCTGTGATCATGGATGCCCACATCCTTTTCTATGCCAGCTTTGTTTCCAGTCCCCATTTTTGCACTGCATTTCTTTCTGTCACAGGGAAATAAGTAGCTGCCCTAAAGTGATCCATCAGTTTAAAATTCGTGTTATCCTGTTGAGAGGTCCTAAGACAATATGCTGGTGGTGCTTACTGTGCAGAGTACGGGAGCCTCGAGGTGAGCCAGGTCTTGCCACCACTGCTGCGAAGCTCATAGTCGTTCTGTAAGCTGTGGACCTCTACAAAGCAACAGGGCAGATGCTGTGGAGCAGAGGTGGGTGCCCGCCACCAGAGAGGCGATGGTTAGCTGTGTGCACGGTAGGAGCGGACCATCGCGTGCACTGCCCTCGGCCTCTCGCCTCACTCTATACCCTGTCGCGGTGCCAATGACCTGTGCACGAGCATAACCTGCCTCACTGTCCACCTCTCGCTTTCTGCACCAGGGCTCCTCTGCCTCCTGCCTGGCCTGGACGATGAAGGGTGTTAATATCCTCCGAGGCAGGTGGATAATATCCTCCCCTGATGGCCAGTGGGAGCCGAGCTGACGAATGAGTCCTCCTCCCCCAGGCAGCAGTTCTGAAGTGCATCCCCACGCCTCCTCAAGTGGTCCCTGTGGGATGGGGCCCTAGGTGTGATTTGCTCTTCTGTGGACCGTTTTCCCTTCACCAGTTCGTTCTCTTCAGTCCTCCATCCTGATCCTCGGGATCATTTCCCGAATAAATCTCTGTCTTCAGGTCTCAGACTCTGCTTCCCTGGGAAGCTCAGGCAAAGAAGACATTGATGGTGGACCTGGGTTTTGAAATTTGTACGTGGGTTTTCTCAAATGGAGAGAGATGAACAGGCATTCAGGGCGAAGGAGGACACGTGAGCAGAGACGAGGAGGCGTGACCAGCACGAGACGTGCGCAGGGCTTGTCCGGTATCTGCCGTTGCTGACGTGTGGGCTCTGTGGGAGCCAAGAGCAGGTAAAAAGCACTGCAAGGTTTGTTGATTAACACCTCTCTGTGCTGAGTTGAGAATACTAAAAAAATGTTCCCCCGAAGTTGTTGGTTATTGTTTATTATCTCAAGCTGCCTCACTGTACCCCACTCTGAGGGGTCAGTGGTGCAAGTATTGGACTGTTAATTTGAGTCAGGCAGTCAAGACAAAAGTGAATGGTTGGGTGAAAGTTGAGATTCTACAAAACAGCACTGCTCACAAAGTGCAAAGAAAGTAAAGGGAAGAAAACTGTGTAATATTTATTATTATCAATTATAAGGTTATAATAATAGCTGCATTTTCATTATTTTGTTAATATAAACAATTTTATAAGTGCTTTGGTGTCATCCTTATTTTACTACCGCATTTACCCATTAGGGCTTCAGCTACAAGTACTCTGCTAGGAAAGGGTGGTCCTTTTACATTTGAGTTTTGAACCTCTTTGTTTTAGTACTATGTTCTGTCTTATGATACCATAGCTCATCAAATATAAACTTTACTATAATCGATAATAAGTTATTCTATTATTTTATGTGCCACTAACAAAGAAAAAAGCTCTACCAATACATTTCTCTTTTTTTTTTCCCCTTTTATTTTGTGGCACTGGAGGTTGAACTCACAACCTCGCGCCTGCCAGGCAGGTGCTTAAGCCACTGAGCCAAACTCCTGGCCCTATTTTTTTTGAGGCAGGGTCACACTATGTAGTTCAGACTGGCCTTGTGCTCATGTTGTAGCCCAAGCCGGCCTCGAACTCACAAGGCTCCAACTACCTCAGCCTCCCGAGTACTGGGATTAAAGGCGTGCGCCAACACACCCAGTTCTACCAATACATTTCAAAACAGTATCAATTGTAAGATAGGTCCCAATTTCAAAGATTTGAGAAAATAT